>PVHP010031438.1:0-20996 GCA_004024765.1 Zapus hudsonius | reverse complement strand
GGTCGGGTTATTGGTATTCACATGACTGTGGGGTCCTGAGAAGATATACTCTGAAGATATGTTTTTTGAACACTGCCTAAATATAACTGAGTGCTCTGGTTTGGTTATAGGGTGAATGCACTGTCCAAGAGTTAATGTGTTGGAAGCATGGCCTTTATTGTGGTTATATTCGAGATGGTTGAACCTCTAAGAGGCCAGCGTAGTGTTAGGTCTCTAGTGCCATGCTCTGGAAGAGATTTCAGTGGTTTTCATGGGATCTGAGTTAGTTATCAGGACCAAAATTATGCCCTCTTTCTCAGTGCTCAGCCTATGAAACTATGAGCTAAATAAATCTCTTATTTGTATAAGTGCACAGCCTCAGGTATTAGACCACAGTAACAGAAAGCAGACTAACACCATGAGCACATTAAGCATATCATGAAAGACAAGAAGGTCAAGAGATTTCTAGGTTCACACCACCCTATAGAAATGTGACAAGAACCATTGGTGAATAACAGGATATGGTGTCCATGAAACAGTCAGTCACCCCAGAAAGCAGCCATGGTTTCCAAGGCAGAGACCACAACAACTTTTCATCTAGCCTTCAGGGTACTATTTCTCTGTCACAAACTCATGGAAACCGGTAATCATTTTAAAAATATCGTCAGTCTGTAGAACATGAATGCTGACCAATTAGAGCAGATACTGGGTAAGGAACAACCAGTCTATCCATCCTGCAATGTGCAAGCAAGGTATCTGCAGGAGAGTCCCAGGAGCACTGTGGGAATTCAAACCACGTTCCAGAACGTGCCATTCACACCCTGTCTAGCTTATGGTTTGATACATGGGGGAAACATCTGCATTGTGTGAGATGTCATGTCCATGGGAAGAGATATTTCTTTCTGAGTTTTTTTATGGATGGGTTTAGAAGAAAAGAAGACCCACAGGTCTTTCAGGAGAGCTTTCTGGAAGGTGACTTTTAGCAAGTGATTTTCTTAACTATGGTTTGCTGTGTCTGAGTGAACGAGGCTCACCTAGTGCGGGTGGGCACCGACACCCAAAGGCAATGTGATTGTCTGCCAGGAATGCACTGGTATGGGTCCCCTGTCATTGCAGGGACCAGAAACCTCAGAGTGCCTAGCATACAGGGCTTACTTCTGGCATTCTAGCCATGGGGTCCATGGTATCTAAAATGATATTTTTGGCTTGCAGCTGTTGAGCCAAAACATCTGGTAGTTTCTCTTCTCCAGGTTGGTTTGGTGAAACATACCAGCAAACAGTCATCTGTTTCAGTTCTTATAAGAGCCGGGAGACAAAGATTAAACAATGATTCCTCTTAGCAATGCTTCTTTCTTTAGGCTTTTAGCCCAGAGGATGAATAGCAGAGCCCCAAACCATGCAGAGACACCCTCACCAGCCTGTACTTGTGTGTTCAAGACCATGGAGTGGTGGCTGCTTCACAAAGCCTAACCCACTCCCCCAGTGCCCAGTGGAACCCCTTCTCTTTGTTTTCATCTCCGTCAGTTTGTTTCACTGAAATGGACATTTATAATTATGGAGAAGGCTGCTGAAAATGTTGAACCCACACATAGAGCTAGCAGCTATTGAGAACCCAGTGTTATCTAGTGGATCCCGGCCACGGAGCCAGGAGGCTGCTGGAGGCATCTTGTGTAGAGCCAGGAGCTCTGGAAAGCAACTAGTGTCTAACTGGCATGGCATTAATAACGGTCAACTCTGTCCCAAGATGCCTGCGCCTGTGTAGAATGCCAGCCTCAACTTTAACATCCATCTTGGTATCTGAACTTGAACTATTTCTCAGCCTTGGATATGTGATGGCTCTGAACTTCAACACTCTTCAGGGTCAATGGCCAGACTGCTCATTCCTATTTGCCGTAGCCAGATGGCCTTTGCTTTTATATGGAGAATTATTTAAATAAAAAAAAACTCTGAAATTATCTGCAAGAGAGATTATAGTTATACAAATGCCAGTTGTCCCTGACACACGTTGATTGTCAAAGAAGCCACATTCCATTGCAATGGCAGTGACACACGGTTTGATAACAGACCCTACTCTAAACATGGGTTGTCCCAGAAGAAGTGTGCTGGCTGGTGTGACTCTGGCCAGCCTTCATCTGCTCTAGCACATCTTATTTTGTCCTTAACTTGTGGAAGAAGTGCCACACCAGAGCACATGTCCACGGACAAGTGAGTGGCTCCGGAAACATGCTATGCTGGGCCGGGGTGAAGGATGCCTCTCTGAAAGTGTCATGCCTGGTGACTCTATTATTTATATTTTATGAGAGAGAGAGAGAGAGAGAGAGAGAGAGAGAGAGAGAGAGAGAGAGAGAGAGAGAGAGAGAGAGAGAGAGAGAGAGAACATGCCAGGGCCTGTAACCACTGCAAATGAATTCCAGACACATGTGCCACCTGGTGCATCTGGCTTTTACATGGGTATTGGTGAATTAAACCCAGGTCTTTAGGCTTTGCAGGCAAGTAACTTAACCGCTGAACCATCTCTCCAGCCTGGGGCCTCTACTTTGCATTGGGCTTCATTTGGAAAATAGCAGAGGATTATTCAATGTTGACCCTAAGAGGCAAAATGGGGCCACTGAATGGAAGTTAGGGAGAAATAGGATTGGGTGTGAAGTAAGAATGAATGGAAGGACACTGAACGAAGGTCAAAGTCAGAGCTTAAGAAGCATCTGTGAAGTAAAGCAGAATGTATAAAGAGAATATGGTAGACTTAGTCTAACAAGGATATAGATAGGAGAAAACTTCATGAGAAAACGTCATACCAGGTGCCAGAAGAGATGACTTTACAAGACTCCCAAGGGGAGCTGGGAGGAAGCTCTAAGGAAAAAGCCAATCAGGAAAGAATCCACAAAACAGCAAATGACAAATTAACTGTAGAAGAATCAACTCCTGTGTGGCTAAGACGGATGCTTAAAAGATAGAAGAGTTTCCAGGTCTGGGAAACTGTGGAAACCCAGGGAGATGCTAACGGCTGTGTTCAGGGAGCACAGAGACTTGGCATTGATTTTTCAAGGCAGCCCTCGATAGCACTCTACTGGGAAAATGTGTGCCCAGCAGTGAGCTAGAATTTGAACTTCATGCCCATTTTTTTTTCCAGAGCTGGGAGTTGAACCCAAGGTCTTGCACAAGCTAGGTAGGCAAACACTCTACCACTGAGCTATATCCTCAGTCCTCTTTACAATTTTTATTTTTTTAAATTTAATTAATTAATTTGCAATGAGAGAGAGAGAAAGAGAGAGAGGGAGAGAGAGAGAATGAGAATTGGTGCACAAGGACCTCATGCTGCTGCAAATAAACTCTAGACGTGTACTGGAGATTTGAACCCAGGCTGTCAGGCTGTGAAAACAAGCACCTCTGAACCATCTCTCCAGCCCCTAGCTTTATTTTTGAGACAGGGTCTTGCTAAGCTGCTTAAGCTGGCCTTGAAGTCATTCTGTAGCCCCAAACTGTGCAACTCTGGAAAGATGTGGCCTTGAATTACTACTGTACTTTCTGTCTCAGTTTCCCAAGCAGCAGGGGTTCCAGGGGCCCAGCTTCTTTAGTCATTCTGAAGTATTCACCTCCATTTCTGTATTTATTTGTTGTTTTTCTGATTTAATGGATTTATTCTTCTAATAATTATACACAGAAATTATGTAGAAACAGGTTTTCTGAGCTCAAGAAAAGAGAGACATTTGAATGTCAGCAAAAGGTAAATTGTTTTTGTTTTATTTTTTCCATAATGGCCTCTTGCTCTGCAATGGCAAGAACTTCTGCTTTAGGTTTGGAAACTTTGCTACAATTAACTGTGTGCATTTATTATACACACAGACACACAGACACACACACAGACACACAGACACACACACACACACACACACACACACACACACACACACACACACACATACACACAATCCTGGCCCTCACAGTTTCAGGTTCTTACAGGGAAAGTTGGAATTCTGTAAATAGCTAATAATACACTGGAAAAAAAAATGAATGCTCTGAGGATCCTAGCTACAAATCTTTAGATTTTTATGTGAGTTTGAGTAAAAGTCAGTAGTAGAGGTGAATCAAATAGAAAGGGGCCATGGGGAGGGCAGAGAGGGGAGACTTAAGGAGAGGCTATTTTATATATGTAAGTAAATGATCAGATTACTGGGGGTGCAATGGTTTAAGGGGGTCAGGGGAAGGGATTGAGTAAGGAAGGGTGAGAGGAGGGTTAACCAAAATTTAAGAGGTTTAGAAGAAGCCATATGGAAACTCAATTCTTTGGATTATGGCACACCCAGAAACCATAGATTGTTATCAGAAAAATTTCAGTGCCAGGGATGGGATACCTTCCAGTGAGTTGTTGGCCAGGGAGGTTCCTGAGGCCCCCCAAAACATTACAGGCCATTGCCAAGGCTCTTGGTTGCCTACCAAAACATGATGGTAAGACTGTTGCTGAAGACCACACATACTTGGGCTGTAGGTCAATGAGAAATCAAGCTGGAGCTGAGCTACAAAACCTCCTCCCTGTTAACCAGCTGACAGAAAGCTGGAAAAGGCTATGGCTGCCTGCAGCCCTATGGGAGAGAGAAGCCATCAATGGTGGTGAGCAGCAGCGGCCCTTGCAAGCCTTAAGGCTGGCCAGCCAGGCCAAATGTGCCAACTGGGGCAAAAGTGGCACATCTGTTATGGGGAAAACAAACTTCTCTCACTTTTGGATAGAAAAGCTTTTCTTCTCAGATGGTGGTGACCACTGGAATAACTCAAAAGACACCATAATGCTGAGAAGAGATGACAGTAACACTCCTTCCAGGTTCAGGGCCCATGTGGAAGAGGTGGCAGGGAGATTGTAAGAGCCAAAGGAAGGGTAGGACTGCTTACAACACATTTCCAGACACAAAATGGCCTTGATAGTCATGACCTCACAGTGCTGGACACTACCTTCACAAACCTTCGTAATGGGAGGAAAAGATGATGATATTGAAACAAAATAGAGACTAATTGAAGGGGGATGGGATATGACGGTGGGTGGATTTGAGAGGGGACTGTGGGGGTGGGGAGGGAATTATCATGGTGTATTGTCTATAATTATGGAAGCTGTCAATAGAAAGTTAAAAAGCTAGTGAGAAGAACAATAAAAATGAATGATGAATTTAAAGTCATACTTGATTTAGTTTTGTAGAAAAATTATAACCTGAAGGATCTGACGCTCAAATGGACATAGAAAATGAAATTTCCTTTGAAGCAACTTTAACATGATTATCATTATATATCCAAGCATTGGGTTTCCTGGCTTATCATCAAGGTGGAGCCACAGAATGTGGACAGGGGACCCAGGAGGGAGCAGAGGGAACAGAGAAAACCTCTGGTGAGGCAGCAGAGTTGGAGACAAGGCTCTCCTTCCCCAGGAGCCACCTGCGCTTAGGAATGTTCTGTTGCCTCTAAACCAGCCAGTCTTCCACTTGTCACAGCCCCTACCCCAACCCCTGCAGTAGGACCCCGTGACCTGAGCAGCTGGGAGCAGTCACCTCGAGGTTATGTCAAACCTCCCAGGGTCCAGCTCTTTGGCACTTTATGTTCAGCCTTGTGCTCTTAGGTGTTTGTCACCACTGAACTTGAAAAGCACACTGGCATCCTCTGCCAAGTACAAACTATTAAATGATCAGAAATCATGAGCTGAGGCTTCTCTCCAGCAAATAAATATCCTTAAATCATCCGTCTTTTTTAAGCCCAGGGTAACAGAAGTGTCTGTCGAGTTCACTGCCAGGTGCCACATTATTACCTACCCCAAATCTTCCCATTTAAATAACTTCCCCTATTGGAATGGTGGCATGCATAGAGAGAAATCTATTTATGTTCTAGCTTGGTTTCAAGTATTTTGAGGTTATTATGTGTGTGTGTGAGTGTGTGTGTGTGTGAGTGAACTGAATGGATAGAATTTAAGCGACATGAGCACCTCTTGAAAGATGCAGCAGATGTCAGCTTCTGAATTAGTGGTAATAAAATGACAGCTTTTCATTGCATTTAAGACTTGATGCGTTATGCTGACTTTTCGATATAATCTGGGCCAGAAGTTACTTAGCATTAGTAGAGCAGCACTCCAGTGGGTGTGAAACTTTTGGTTGGAGATGTTGTTGGTCCTTCTACTTCCTGGATGCAGTGCTCCTTACCACAAGATCCTGTAGGACAGATAGCAATGAATGTGAAAAAGAGCTGACCCCCTTGAAGGTTTGATAGGACTCTGAGGCAGCTGCTCATGGCTGCTAAGTCTTAGGGTCCTCCTGGGCCATTTCTTCTCCAGGTGTATCTGTAACTGTCTTGGCTCATTTCCTTGCATGGGATCCTTCTGAACCCACCAAAACGAGATGGTAGGACCCTATTGCTGAAGACCACACATACTTGGGCTGCAGGTGAAATCAAGCTGGAACTGATTTGTCTGGCATTTTAATCATTCCATTCTCTTGAAAGACAAAGACTGGAGCCAGTGGGGGTGCTGTTGAAAGTTTGGATGGTAGGCCTGGCAAGGGAAGAATTCGAACCCTAGTGATTTAGGAAGCTGGAGGGGTCAGCCTGGACTGAGACTGGAGAAGGGTTCCCAGAGCTGGAACTTGAGGTCCTATGACAATGGGTAGAATTTCAAGCCAAGATGCTAATGTAAAAAGAATAAAGCTAATGGGTGTTGGGGGGGGTGACCACTATGATGCTTTATTCCTGTTAAAAAATGCACCAAAAGGAGTCAATTCTGTCATCGTAATGTGTTTGATTCTTCTATTGTCTTTCTGGTAATCACATACAGCAATATGGAAAAGCCGATGGCTCTTTCCTTCCCAAATAAAAATCTAGTTTCGTTATCATAAATCCAAGTTTATTAACGGCTTGTCCATAGACATCAGACACTTAATCAAAACTGCATAGTATGTACTTAGCGTTTTTGATTTAGCCAGATAAATTTTGATTATATCAGCTATCAACTTAAAAAAATACTTTTTCATCTTCCGAGTTTCCTTAAACTGTCCCTGTTGGACTGAGGCGAGCTTGAGCTTAATTTTCCTTGTAATTAAGAAACATTTTACTGAAACTACCACTGGAGAATATTTATGTTCTGAGATTCTAATTTTATTGGCTTCCTCTGTATACTTGAGCAAACTTTTAGAAGAGGTTAAATAAAAATGCATTCTTTAAAAAATAAAATCCTTTAATGAGCTCTGGCAGGCTACATGAAAAGCTACTTCTTGGCACTCAGAACATTCAGAGAGGAGCAGCCGCAGATAGGGATGCTCGGCGGGGTAAATGCTTCCAAGTGTGGAAGGCAGCTCCTGCCAGTGCGGGCTGAGCTCACCTCCATGCGGCTGAAGTGAGGGTGGGTGGAAGCAGCTAACTTTGCAAGATAGTTCTCTCAAGGCGATTGACCCATCTCCACCTCCTTCCCAGACACAGAAGCTTTGGATGCAAACCTGTAAACTAGGCATTCACAAATAAGCATTCCCCAGTTCAAAGAGCCGGGTTTAGGCCCCGATGTACAGTGAGACTGAAGGACTTATTTGCCTTCTTGTCTTTTCACGGTGGGGAAACCAAGCGGAAGCCTCTATGCATTCACGTCTCTTTCCAAAGATGAACTAGCCAGGGAAAGAGACTAACTTTCTCAAAGCTACTAATGGGAGGTAATGTTAAGAAGGAGTCTAGGTGATTCCACCAACCTCAAAGAAGCTTCACATGGTCCATGTGAAAGGAACACATTAAAATGGACTCTCAAAGCATCCACGGGGGCCTCCTCTCAGAGGAAATCTGATCACATGCCACTACACCTTGTAGGTCTGCAAGATGCCAGTGACTTATGTGAAGAGAGGTCTACATGCTGGAGTGTCCAGGGCAAACAGTGCCCTTGGGGACAGGTGCAGTGAAACGGGATATGTCCTAATCCCCTAGACCTGAGAGAATGTGAATAGACTATGTTCAGATTCCCTGGCATTGTGACTCACACACTTTCACATACCAGGGTGGGAGATGAGGTGCTAAAATAAATGACCACGCACACGGGTGCTGACACGCTGACTCAGGAAGGAGAGACGTGGCTGAAATGCCTGGAATGCAGAAACCCTAACCTCTCACACGTGGGCCACCACAGGGCTCACAGATCGGCTCCCCATTGCATGAGTTTTCCACGGCATAGATCCATGTGGGCATATTTTTATTCTGTAACAATGAATGGTGTCAGTCATCTTTTCAAGATGTATTTTAAGAAGAAATATATAGATATGGTGAATATGTCTCATTTGATGTCCTTGTGCAGGGGCTTGAGAATGTTACAAAGATATATCCTGTAGAGACATAGTCTCTGCCCTCAAGTTACCTGAAAGACTTACTTATTCACAATTTTCAAAGAGAATAGGGAAGATAGATGAAAAGATTAATAGATGGATAGCTAAGAGCTAAATGATAGATAGATAGATAGATAGATAGATAGATAGATAGATAGATAGATAGATAGATGGATGGATGGCTAGATAGATAGATAGGTAGATAGATAAATAGATGTGTTTCCAAATATTAGCTAGAATTCTAGAATTCAGATAGGCTGCTTCACATGGACTAAATTCTCTTCTATTTAAGGAGACACTAGACAAATTTCTAAGTTCTAGAAAACCTTTCCTATGGGCAGGAAAGAGTCAGGGATAAAGAAAGTGAAATTCTAAAGTGGAAACACAAGGCTGAGTACCAGCACCATCACTGTGACAGTGGGGTGGCTTCTTCACCTTGTAGGCCTAGTTTTTGAGGGGAAAAATAACCCCACTGATTTTAAAGACTTGAAGGAGATTTACACTTACTAATGGCTAGCCCGTGGCAGACACTCTCTACTTTCTCTTTTTTCTTTTCTTATATTTCATTCCACTGGAGATACATAAAGCAAATTTCCTTCCTGGGAAGATCTGACCACCTCAGTTGGGAAAGACTATATGGGAGTAGTTAGACTTCTCCAGCGATATACCTCCCATGATACTCTAAATCTTCCTTCTTCAAAACAGGCAAAACCCTGGATAGCACACTCAAGGGTTTTTAGGTGCATTGGCTTAAGGACAGACTCGTGTCAGAATCTGCAAGCTAGAGCTTTGGGTTTAACTTAATGGTGACCCAGTGGGTTGGGAGATCTCACATAATGTGAGATTAGGTAAACCCACATATATTCTCTCACAAATGAAAATGTCCATGGAACGATCCAGTATTTATTGTGATGTGGGTGAGAGGAGAAAGAAGTGTTCTTTGAGAAATTGGAGAACTTATTCCCATTGCTCACACAGGTTTGAGATTCAAGTCACCGTATACACCTTGTGGGCTGCAATGCATCAAGAATTGCACACTCTGTGGCCAGATTGCCGGGGGGCCCAGGATTTGGCAGGAGTGATCACAGATCTTCTCAAGAGGAAAGCACCTTCAAAGAAAGCGCTTCCAAGAAAGGCACTCTTCAAAGAGAGTGCCTCAGGCTTCAAAGAAAATTCCAAAATGCATGAATGTTAAAAAAAATCACAGAACAGATAAGTTAATAAGTAAGTAAATGAGGTACCATGAGTGAGAGTCTGTAAAGAGGGTAGTCATCAGAATGAAGCCAGAAAATATCAGATATGGAAAATTTTGGACAAAGCATAAACTATATTTAATAGGTTATAAAAAACACAAGAGGGCTGCCTTGAAAATAAGCTGTAAGAGGAGAATATAAAAAACAATATATCTGAACTGAAAAAGCAACAAATATATTCTCCAGGAATAATCTATGATAAATGAAATTTGAAATTAAGTGTAGATTTCAAAGACAGATTAGATGCAGCCAAGGAGGAAGTTATGAGATACAAGTGAATCTGAAAAAAGGAGACTTGTGTCAAACAGATTGATGGAGAGGGAGAAATGGGGAAGGGATGGGTGGAAACACAACAGGAAAGCAGAAGGCAATCGCGCATGCTCAGACTGCAGAAAGACCCAAGAACAGAGGAACCATAGCACCACAGACGAGTTCTAGGAGAGCTGTCCTTGATCCATGAAACCCATGACTCCTCAGAGCCAGGAACTTCAGGAATTGAGTTTACCCTCAATGTATTGTTTTGAGAGAACTGAATACCTAAAAAGTAGCCAGAGAGAAAAGACAAGCTACCTAAGAAGAACCAGTACTAGGGAGACAGAAACAGGAGTTAAAAGCCAGTCAGTCCAGCCCTACCCACCCGAAGAAGCTGGGAGAAAACCACCCCAGCCTAGCACCCAGCACCCAGCACCCAGCACCCATCACCCAGGGGGAATGCCTTTCAGCAAAGTAAAGATGTTCATTCAGGTGAGCGGAAATGGGAGCGCTGTTCCCACTAGATCCTCACTAATGACCTTCTCTTAAGATGATGCTCAGAGGAAGGAAATAGCTCAGAAAGAAGATGGACCACAAATGAAATACTGATGAGCAGAGAAGGCATGTGGTGGCACAAGTACAGTGCGAAGCAAAAGACGTACCAACAGGTTAATTCATTCACTGGAAAACCATCCCTGAAAGGTTTGAGTGTGTCTTAGTGAGCTGCACGTAGGGAGGGGGCCATCCAGAAGGAAACCAGGCAGCGTTACACACTCAGTTTCAGGAACCTTTCTTCTTCTCATACTGAAAGCAAGGAGAGCTTCAATAAATTGTTATGTTCACCAGCCATGATGGCGCACACCTTTAATCCCAGCACTCAGGAGGCAGAGGTAGGAGGATCACAGTGAATTCCAGGTCACCTGGGCTAGAGTGAGACCCTATCTCAAAAAGAAAAAACAAGAACAAAATAAAAAATATGTTTATGTCTCCATTATCTCACAGTATAGAAGATTTAAATATTTTTTTTTCAAATCTACTGTGAAGATTACAAAGAAATTTTGAACAAAAGTGGGCCGATCCAATAACTATTAGTTCCTGAAACATGGCTGGAAGGTGATCTGAAAAGAGCCATGTAGAAAAATCTCTGCCCATCTCACATGTCTTGAAATCAATAATTTGGCCATCGACAAATCATGCAGCTAAAAACTTTATTATTTGATGATGGAATCTTCCAGATAATGCATAAGCTACTCTGGTCATGTGGCCATTTTGTATCCTTCCTTGTAGTGACCAGTGGAAAGCTCAAATCCCAGTTTTCCATGAGCTGCTCTGGCTTTCTCCCAGGAAGTGGGTAGTCTTGCTCTCGTCTCCTGCAGCTCTCGGTGGCGATGTGGGCTGGGCTGGGTATGAGGCTGCTGGTCTGGCCTATCGAAGGGGATCTTGCAGTTGGATTGAGGAGTAACCCAGAAAGGTGTGTCAAAGAAACAGACAGAATGAATTATTTTTTAAAAGTATACATTGGGCTATTTTGGAAGAAGAGGTTCAGTGAAAGGGGGTGGGGACAAGGGAAGTAAATAGATCAAATATATATATATATATATATATATATATATATATATATATATATATATATATATGTATAAAAATATGAACTAATAAGTGTTTGGGAAGAAGTAACATGCCATGCTATGCCCCAAAGCCATAGATTATTATAAGAGCAGATCAGTGCCAGGAGTGCAGCACCTTCCAGTAGTTTGTTGGTCCCAAAGTATTATAGGCTATTGCCAAGATTCTTGGTTGCCCACCAAAACTCAATGTTAAGACCTAATTGCTGGAAAAGCCAGAGGCTTGTGTACAGGACACTGAGAAGTCTCCTCCCTGTCCACTAGCTGTCATAATACTGGCAAGAGCTATGCAGCCTGTTGAGGAGAAAAGTCATCAACACTGTTAAAGAGCAGCGGGCCTACAAGCTTTACAGATAGATAGCCAGCCCAAATGTGCCCACTGGTGCAATGGTGGCATGCCTGTTATGGGGGAAAACAACTGCTCTCTGATTGGATTTGAGGCCAACTCCATGGGAGGGAATTTAGACCTGGTACTGAAAACCCAATCAAAAGCCTATGGCTGAGGGAAGCTTCTACTGTTGTCTGGCTGAATGGATATATTATGTATACTCACCAAACTGCCCTCTAAATACTTATGTTTATGTCCATATATTAATGCTACTCTCACTTTTGGTTAGAGAAGCTTCTCTTTTCAGATGGTGGTGACCCCAAGGGTGACTGAAAACTCATCGAAGTGCTGAGAAGAAGTGACTTGGGAGAGTTCAGCACTCGGTGAGGCATCTCTATCACCCCACTCAAGGCTCAGGGGCCAGTTCATAAGTGGCAGAAAGAATGTAAGAGCCAAAGGAAAGGGAAAGGGGAGGATGCTTGCAGTACTGTCTTCCTGACAGAAAGTGGCCCCTGTGTTCATGACCCACCTATTCAAAAAATGGGGATGATGGCATCAAAATAGAAGAGGTACCAGTTGGAAAGAAGAAAAGAATCAATGGAAGGGTGTGGGGAGGGAAAGACAGGGAGGATGTTGGGAGGGGTTGTGGCCATGGTATATTGTCTGTATGTATAGAGCTTATCAATAAAAGGTTTAAAAATGTCAACATTGAAATCATGAGAAACAGAAAGACAAGGGCTGGAGAGATGGTTCAGCAGTTAAAGGTTCTTGCCTGCAAAGCCTGAAAGCCTGGGTTCCATTCCCCAGAACCCACGTAAAGCCAGATGCACAAGTGGTGCATGCATCTGGAGTTCATTTGCAGTGGAAAGAGGCCCTGATGCACCCTGCTCTCTCTCTCTCTCTCTCTCTCTCTCTCTCTCTCTCTCTCTCTCTCTCTCTCTCTCTCTTCCTCTGCTTCTTTTTCTCTGCCTTTCTCAAGTCAATAAATAAAAATATTATTTTATAAAAAAGAAAAAGAAAGATCATATGTTCTGGTATAGCACTCCCTCCCTCCCATATTTTCTTGCTTGTATGGAAGACCCTTTTCTCCATAACAAGCTCCTGGGGGGGTTCTTAGCACTGATTCATCTTACGAAGTTAGGTGGGTAGGATAGCACAAGGAAGGAGCACAAAGCAGAGTCTGAATGGCCCACCCTCCTGAGAACAAATATTAATTCTGGGATCAGAGGTGCACGATGATGGAGGGGACTTCTTCAAGGTGTGAGTGAGAGGATTAAAGGTGGGTGAGAAGAAGGAATGGGTCCATGTAGAGAGATGTCCCCAAGATCTGAATCCAACACCAAGAGCCCTTTCTAAGGAGCAGGATCCTGCTGAGATCCAATGTGGAGGAACCAAGCAAAGTTCCAGCCTGGCCCTGATGGCACTCTCTGTACAATGTATTGATTACTGGGTCCTAAGTCACTGAATACCAAGAAACTCAGACACCATAAAATGAAGGCCAGATTTAAAACATTTTTAAAAACCAAATATTATTCATAATTTTTTAATGTGTGTTTGTCCAGTGGACAACACATTTTTTCACATCTATTATTGTGGTTTCTCCTTCCACCGCTGTATGGACTATATAGGGGCCTCCGAATACTTTGCACACAAGGAAACCGAGTCTCAGAGAGATTTCTAAGTTTGCCTTAGGTCACACAGCTGGCAAGTGGAGTAACTGGGACTAGAATTGAGGGCTTCTTTTCCTCTGGCAGTTTGGTCCCTCTTTCCCATCTGCCACTCACAAACTTGACCTTGGCATTGTTAGATGGGTGTGAATCATTCACTGCTTGCCTATGTTCTTTGAAGTGCGCTCTCCGTTTTCAGTGAAGTTGGTCATTATTTGGGTGAGTGCGCACCACTCACTGAAAATTGAAAGTATGAGACATTCTTTCTGGAAGGGGTGTAAAGAAAGCATGTCTCCTGAGTGTCTCAACTGTGAGAAAACACTGCAGAAAAGAAGGCACTGGGTGAATGCCATTTGGACACAGGCTTCTTTCTGTGGTGTGTGTGTGTGTGTGTGTGTGTGTGTGTGTGTGTGTGTGTGTGTGTGTGTGAGCGCGCGCCAAACCTGATGTTTACTGGGGATTCAAACTCAGGTCCTCACACTTCTGTGACATGCACTTTACTGACTGAACCATCTCCCCAGCCTTTTATAAGTTAAAATATCAATAAATATTTGAGGAAGACATAGCCAGCATGCATGAGAAGCCTGCTCTGCTATGTGGAATGTCCCAGATTTTGCATGTCGTTTCAGGGACTGTTGACCCGGCTGCATGGGGACAGTGACAGCATCACGTTATCTCAGAGATGTCTGACTGGTTCTGCAGACACAGGCATCCAGGCCCCTTAACCCCTCTCTGTGGCACCCTGTGCGTAGTGGAAGGTCTACAGGAGCCCTCACAGAACCCGAATGGGAGACCAGCTGATAGGATTTGATCTACTGGTACTACTTGGGGGTCTACCACATCTGGTTATGATGTTTGTGTACAGCACAGAAGTGCCCTCTTGAGGGTCAAAGATGGAAGGATTGGTATTTTCAAAGTGACAACATCAACATCATTCTGTGTTGAGATTTCTCTTTGTCTGTGTAAATTCATGTGTATGTGTATAGGTACACGTGTGTGCATGTGTGTATACGTATATGTGTGCATGTGGAGGCCAGAGGACAGCCTTGGATGACAATCCTCGTGTGCTGTCCATATTTTCTTTTGATCTGGGGTCTCTCACTGGACTGGAACTCTGTTACTACCCCAGACTGTCCCAGCAGGGAGCCCTGGGCTCTTCCTGTCCCCACCTCCCCAGTGCTGGGATTATAGGCACAAGCCATCAGGCCCAGCTTTTTTAAATGTGGTCCTCTGCTTGCAAGGCAAGCGCTGTACCGACTGAACTATCTCCCCAGCTCTGGGTTGAGGCCTGGGCCCTGTTCTGTGCCCATTTCTCTATTGGTTCCTTGCAGTGCGTCATGGAAGATAAGAGAAAATGCTCACCATTGCTCTTGGAGACAAAAACAACTCTCCACCAAAACCATGATCTGGCCTTCACCCAGCTCCTGGAGGCCCCGGGGTGGGGGTGGGGGTGCTTCTCGGAAGTGTGTTTTCATGCCTCAGATGGGGGAAAGGTGCTGACCAGACAGAAGCGCCTCATGGGCTCCGTGTCACCCCTTTTGGGAACAGGGTTTTGGCTCTTCTACAAGTGGCCACGGGGATCGTGTTACAGCCATACTCAGCTTCAGGAGAGCCCGGGACAAGGTCAAGCCAGGCCTGCACACCGTCTGGGAACTGGCTCACCCCCCAGTCCTCAACTCTGGGGTCAGAACTCAAAGCTTCTTTTCCTCTTGGGTCCCTGCTGATTTCCGGGAATACTGAAAATGGAAGGAATTTGAGAAATCAAACATGTGGGGGTGCAAAGGTTTTGGTGAAACCATATATAGGGTCTGTCCTTTAGTCAGGCACATAAACCAGATGAACTTTCTTTAATATCCAAAAATCTCTGCCTAACCTGTTCTCTTCCATCCGGCCATGACTGAGCCCTTTATCCTCAGTGGCTGAGATCCAAGACAGGGTGACTCCTTCCTGATCACCCACATGACAGCCTTTATTATGGTTTAAATATTACATGTCCCTCACAGGTCACATGTTGGGGGCTTGGTCCTCAACTTGTGTTGCTATTGGTGGTGGTGAAACCTTTAGGAAGTGATTCCTAGTGGGAGGAAGTTAGTCATTGGAGTGTGGCCTTGAAGGGGACCCTGGGACTCCAGCTCTTCTTTTCTTTCTCTTTGACTACAATGAACTTTGTTTTACCACGCACTTCCTGCCATAATGTTCTCCCTTACTTATAGAGGCCTAAGAGGAGGCCGAGCACCCATGGAGTGAACTCTCTGAAGCCAGAAATGCAAATAAATCTTTCTCCTGCAAGATGAGTCTCTTTGCTATCTTGTTGCAGCACTGGCAAGCTGACTGATAGCCTGGCAGGGGCGCCTCTGCTGTCTAGAACTATGAGTGTGAACCCCTACCACTCCACTTGCTATTTTAGCCAGCCAGGGCTCAGGGAAAGGAATAGGTCACACCCAGTTCAGAGCTGGGACCTGCCTGGTCAGAAAGTGTCTTTGTTGGGCTGGGGAGATGGCTTCGAGGATAAAACACTGGCCACACAAGCATGAGGGCCTGATTTGGGATCCCCAGATGCTATGAAAGACAGATGTTTGGTGGTCCCCAGATCCTATGCAAGACAGATGTTTGGTGTTTACTAACATCTGCAATCTCAGTTAAGAAGAGAGGCGGAGACAGGAGACTCTCCTGGAAGCTCGTGGGCCAGCTAGCCTACTGAAAGTGATGGTGAAATAGACCAACGACAAGAGATCCTGCCTCTAACAAGGAGGAAGAAGAGAACCAACACCCAACGTGGTCCTCTGACCTCTACATGGGTGCCATGCCATGGATGCACCTGTGCTTACACTCAAGAGCACATATACCTACACATACAACAGCTCCTTGCTACCTCAGGAAGAATGAGGGCGAAGGGTGAGGTGGTTCCTATGCCAAGACCTCTTCATTTTGTGACCTCATGAGGGTTTGTGCATTTCTGCCCTCCGAGGAGAGCTAAGTGGAATGACAGGAACCATCTGTGAGTGAGACTGGAGGGGAAACTTACAGGAAGGTTAAGGACTCCAGTCACACAGGCCAATCCTCCTGGAAGATCCTTTGAACAAAAGACAACCATCTAGGAAGAGTAGAGAGATGAATGAGAGTCCAGCCTTCTCATGAGTGCTTACTTCTCCGGATGGTCACTTTTGTTCTGCAGCCAGACATGGTGGCCCAGAAAAAAATAGTCACTTGCTAGCAGAGGAGGTTTTCATTGAATCTGCATATTGACTCATGAAGCAGTGGCCACTCTTCTCATTCTAACAAGTGAAGTGAAACTCGCAGACATCTACATGTGTATGGCTAGCAGAACAGACACACAGGGGAAATATACCAGGCAAAGAAATTGACAGACTTTGAGAAGTAGAAATTTGGACAAAGGGGAAATATCATCCAGGACTTTCCACAGAAAGAGCTGATGGCAAAAGCTGGAATGTGTCTATGTGAAAAGACACAGCACCTGCCACTGTGGAGAAGGTGGAGGGCGAGGCGTGAGTGACACCATAGCACCTGTTCTCCTAATGTGACATGGCCACAGGCATTTCAACAGCTGGCAAAGACCATATACAGAAGGATATGAGGCACTGGCCTGCAGAGCTGCCCTTAGAAGGACTGTGCCCAGACAGAGCCCGTTGCAACAGCCAACAGCGGGAATGCTGAAGCCATCACCATGCAAGAAAACAGGACCCCAGGGAATCAGGAGGCGATGAGTCTAATAAAAGCCGAGATGGAAACGAAGGAAGATAGAATGACATTGTAATCCATTTGTTAAAATAAAGCTGTCCCCAAGTAGATAACAAAGTAGCTTATTTGTTTATCTTCAGTTTACATAAATCAAAATGGTCTTGTGACATATTGTTTACTGGCAGGAAAAGAATTATAAACTAGTTTCCATATTTGATATAGAATATTTTTATTGACCTGCCAGACATACATGGACTGAATTATATGAAAGTAGCCAATATAAGTCGGTTTAAATTTAAAGTTCACCTGGATCAGTTTATTTGAGAAATATTTATTGAGTATATTCAATGTACAAGGGCCTCTGGGCAGGTCCTTGGCTATCAAGATGAACTATCAGGATGAACTTGTATTCTAGAGATGATGCCAGTCAGATGTGGACAGGGAGGGCCATAAGTTATAATATCACTTTAGGAATAGGAGGTAACTTTTTTGTTGACAATTTGAAAACAATAGCATCAATAAAATCCAGTCATTCTAAACAATATTAGCAATAAAACAATCCTCTCAAAAAAGCAGGGTTTGAAAAACAAACTAAGTCCCCCAAAAATCTGGGTTTGGCAAAAATATAGCTTAGGGTTATATGCAGCCAACTGTTTTTTACAAATAAAGTTTTATTGGAATCGCTCGTATTCATTTACGCAGTGTTCATGCCAGCTTGCTTTCATGCCACAGTGGCTGAGTTGAGTGGTGGCGCCAAAACCAGATGTCCACAAAAAATAAAATATTTTTATGATCTGGCCCTAATGGGAAGTTTGCTGACCTCTGAACTAAGGTATAAACAACTCCCACAGCATACAGAATAATATACTTGTCAACTTCAATTAGCGCTTTTTCATTACTTGTCCCATAATAAACAGTGCTTTCTACAGGGACGTTCCTAATAAAAGTCTAAATTGGACAGTTTCCCCCAAGGGCTCACAGCTCCATGCATTGAGAGGAAGTTTATCACTGAGTGGCCTTTATTCTGATCTCCAACTGTTTGGATGGCTTCAGAAGAAATGATGAGAGCCCTCGGATTATAAAACCCAAGCCATAGAACTCAAGTTGCATCAACTTTTGTTCTAAAAGTCTATGCCCATTTGGGACTGTTATTCATGTTAAGGACTTAAAACGATGAAGCAGGTACAAACCAGTACAAATAATAACTTTGGTTGGTAAGTATAGTTTTTTTGTTCTGATATGAAACATTTTATAAAGTTTAAGTGCTATTTTAAAGGCTATTTTTCCACAAATCATAATTATTATATGATTTGTATTTCTAATAATTGTGTCATATATAAGAAAGAGTGTCAAATGCATTATTCATTCATATATGCACAAACTTTCAATCTGGTTTCATGACTATTTCGTGAAGAAAGGTCAAAGGTGGGCACTGAAGAGATTGCTAAGTGGTTAGGGGCACTTGCTTACAAAGTCTTATGGCCTGGGTTTGATTCCCCAGTAACTGTGTAAAATCAGATGCACAAAGTGACACATGCATCTGGAGTTCATCTACAGTGGGTGGAGGCCCTGGCATGCCAATTCTCATATTCTCTCTCTCTCTCTTTGCAAATAAATAAATAAATAAATAAATAATAAAATATTAAACAGAAAGATCAAAAGCTGAGGAATGTGCTACAACACATTGTTGTGGGAGATTTGGATGAAGACACTCCTTCAGAGTGGTGGGTGGCAGGTCTTCCCCTATTTATAGAAAATGTTTCTGGCAGCCGTTCTTATGACAGTGATGATGAGTGTGTTCACTCATGCTCCAGCAGTGAGCACCCCCAAAATGTGCTCTCCTTTCTCCTCACAACAGACTGGTGGGGAAATTGGTGGTGGGCTATTTGATGTCAAACATGGACATGAAGCTCCAGACAAGCATCAGGGAGGGGGCAGGTAGAAAGAAGAAATTCCAAAGGAGGGGCCTGTCATGGTTTGATCCAGATGTCCCCCCCACAAAAAAAAATGTGTTCTCAGTGATCAATCTTCAGCTGATGGCAGTTTGGGTTTTACAACCTCGATGAAGCTGTGTTGTTGGGGGCGGGCTTATGGGGGTTATAGGCCAGCTTCCCCTTGCCAGTGTTTGGCACACCTTCCTGCCATTGTTTGCAGTGCTATGGCGGAGGTGATGTCCACCCCTCTGCTCATGCCATCATTTTCCCTGCCAGGATGGAGTCTCTCCTCAAGTCCGTAAGCCAAATAAACCCTTTCCTCCTCAAGCCGCTTTTGCTTGGGTTCTTTCTGCTCAGTAACTAGAATGCTGACTGCAACAGGGCCTTTCCACATCCCCAGATACACGCCTGCTATCAGTGTGGAAGGACGCACTCACGCAGTGAAGAGAGCAGCTTTCTCAGTGCACACCTGGACAACATCCTTTCAGATCCTCCAGAAAGAGATTGCCAGTATCTGCAGCGCTGCAGTTTTGCTCTGGAAATTCAAAGGTGGGTAGGGTTTCAACTAACCTCACACTCGGTCCCTGAGCTTCCACCTGCTTGTTCTCAGAAGGACAGAAGCATCATAATCAGAAGGTTCAGGCTCATGTTGTCCATGCTGCTGTGTGAGACTAGGTGATGTCTCAAAGCCTGGACCACAGAGCATGGAACCTTGGGCTCTGCTTCCAAAAGGTAGGTGATGGGATTCATGCTAAGTACACTGAACTGAGAACCTCAGAGAAGGGAGCCAGGCAGTGAGCATATCTAGTTTGGGTGCTTGGGTGACTCTTCTGTGGAACGTTTGAGATTAAGTCTAATAGACAGAAGCCTGCTCCAGCTGTAGCCTTGCAGCTCCAGATGTGGCCTGGATTCAGCTCAGTAGATTTTTATAACATCCAATGAGTCATCACATTCTATATTTTTTTGGCTGAAGTCATTAAGAAATACAGAATTTAGGACTTATAAAAATGTTATATATATATATATATATGTGTGTGTGTGTGTGTGTGTAGTATTTAATAAGTTGGAAATATAAGAATCACTCCCATTTTCAGAGATCTCACTAAGGACTTGATGGATCAAGTAGTTAATCTTATTGTAGGATAATCCCAATCTCAAAGCATCCATCCCATGGTACAAGTGTCTCACTAAGACACATAGCTAAGTAGTTACCCAAAGTTATAAGAGCTTTAGAATTGAACTGTGGAGGTGGTATTTCAACATGGACTGACTAACAATAGAGAAATCCCATTGAAGTGCTAGGCACTGATGTCTCTTAGTGAAGATTCAATGAACTGTTCTGCATGCAGCCTCATGCCTGGAACATACCTATGGGTACCCATATATATACACACATACATACATATACATATACATATAGGTATGGGTACCTATACCTATGGCATAGTACAATGACAAATCACAGGATTGTTTCCAAAGAGAAGGGGCCCCAAGCTAGGCGCTCATTTTTAAAATTTGTCAATTTATGTTTTCCAAGCTATATAGCAATGGTCTCCTGTGGTTTTTCCCACTTTTCCAAGGTTCTGTCCCACAAATTAGAAAGACAAATTAGAAGACGGCACACCAGTCATACAAGCAGTCAGTCAGACATGGGTTTAGTGAAAGGTTCTTGCGATCTTCAAAAGAATCAACTAGACGCACATGAGGACCTTAGAAAAACCCAAGTTCCTGGAGCCCATCTGTGGTAGTTTGAATAATGTCCCCCAAAAGAATTAAGGATTTATTAAAATTATTAGTTGTCTCCAGGCTTCTGGCTAGAGGAAGTACCACTTTGGCCTAGCCTCCTGGGGACTGACCCTTTCTAATTTGGATGTAAAATACTAAGGATAGATATGCAAAAGAAGAGCCTGAACCCTGACCTGGAGTTCTGCATTTTTG
>PVHP010031437.1:0-21036 GCA_004024765.1 Zapus hudsonius | reverse complement strand
AATTCCATCCTTTTATCTGCATATTCACCATGACTGAAACCCTAGTGATTCTACCTCTACACCTGTTCTGAACTTCTGCAGCTCAGACGTAAAGCACACCTTGTCACACTGGGAGTACACATCTGCCCTGGTCCTCTTACCGCCCATTCTCTGTAATATCAGCTGGAGAAATCTTGTCAAAGTGCAATCCAATCATTATTCACCCTGCCACAGACACTCTATGATGCATCTTAACCATGGCCTACAAAAGCTTTGCATAAAATCAGGCCCCTGCCTACCCTTCAGACATTATCTCCTCTAACTCTTCCCTCCCCGTTGTCAAATGATGCTTCAGTCTTTTTATTCTCTGAGCATAGCAAGGTCTTTTCCTGCTTCAGGAACCTTGTACTTGCTGTTATCTTTGCTTATAACATGCTTTACCAGGCTTTCTTGCCCACTCAGCAATTAGAACTCAGATCAAGTATCTTTTCAAGGATTCCCCTGCTTACTGAAAGTGTTCCCACAGCCATGGTTACCTTGATGTACCATCTTGTGGATTTTATAACTGACCTGTGATTTTATGTTGGTGTTCATTTATTATTTCCTTGCAGCAAAATAGTAAGCAAAGAGCTGGGACCTTTTATGTCCTGTTGCTGCTGAGTCCCTTACACCTACACCAGCCAGTTCCCCAATGTTTGTAGAATAAAATTCTTATATTTCCATCTTTATAGAACAACAATCAACCAGTTTATCTTTAAATGTAAAAACATGTTTATTCACAATCCTTGAGAAGTTACCATTCCTTCAGAAAATTCTTTATGAACAAAAAGCCAAGAAAAATTACAACAGTAGCTTATGCCAAACCAAAAATATACATCTGATGTATATAAACTTTATAAAGCATTAACACAGGCAATGTGAATATAGAGTACTTTAAAATATTTCCAATGACACAGCTACAATTTAAATTAGGTTAAGACAGATATAAATAATAGCATTACCTAATGTATATTTACATCACAAAGTATCATACTAATTTCCATGAGATTCAAAAATGAGAAAAACTACAGATGTTGTTGTCTAGCAGCTCAAATATTGAAAGGGCCATATGATTTTTTAAATACAGCAAGAACTTCAAGTTAATATTTATACTGGACCTTTCTATATTTCTGAGAACATGCACTGCCATTGTTGGAAAAGAGAGAAGGAAAAAGGAAAACCTAAATATGACAGGATTCCATTGGCTTTCTAAAATCATACTTATCCTCAGCAAAATCAAGGAATGCAAACAGGGAGTGTTTGATATCCCTGGCCTTCTATACTGATTGATCAACTCAGAGAAAAACTGTCCGTCACAAAATGCAGTGTTATGTGTTGTAAGCTTACTTCCGTCCCATTAGTACTATGTACTACAAGGCAAAGGAAAGTATAAGAGAATCAATGGACCTTTCATACCAGAAAGGATTTCTATTTACTTTGAAATACCCGTAATTACCCTTTTGTTTTCTAAATCATTCACAGAGTATATCCTGTGTAAAAATCTTTCAAAGATCATTCATTGCAAATATAGAATTGAAAAAACTTAAGATAGCAATTTAAACTCAATATACTAGAATGTAAAATGAAGTAAAAAAACTAAATATATGTATTTTTAAATATTACTTTTAATTATTACCAATTTACAAGGTCAAAACTCTGAAAGCTTATTTTTACTGGATTATCTTTTGTTCAAATTGAGTCAACATTATCATATTTTAAGACATGTTATTGATATAGAAAGAAACCAATACTTCAACATTTCTTAGGGTCATCTCAAGTTAATTGTGTTCACTATAGGATACCAAAATTCAAAGAAGCCACACAGTAGAGCATGCTGGACAAGGGACTACTACACTGAATGAATCTGACCACCCTTCTCATTCATGCCCCTTTACATCTGCTGAGAATCAACAAAAAGATCTTTCAGTTACATAATAAAATTGGCTTAGTAAAGCATTCCAAGTCAAATTATTACAGACTTAAGATGTGAAAGCTGACCAGCATAAACAAGAATGTGATAAAGTGTTAATGGATAACATGATAGGATCATTAAATTGGTCATGTAAAGCAGAAGGCAGATGATAAAATTGCACTTAATTCTGAAGCAATTCAGATCTATGCTATCACTCCTACTCCTCTCTAGTAAAAGAAGCATTTACAACATAGTTTCTCACTGCCCTTTACAAAAAGGTTCAGCGTACCGTTTATACATTCCAGTGAATTCTGACATTTGGTCACAGGGGAGGAAGAGGGTGACACAGTCTTATCCTATCGGATCTGCTGACCTGTGTCGGGTTGGGTCATGCCAGAATCAGAGAGGTCTAACACGGGGTTCACAAACCCAGAGTACTCGGAGTTGCCGTTGTCATCCATCTCAGCACTAACGAAGTCATTCTCCCACTCCAGCCCATTGGAGTCATCGGATGCCGACGTGGGGTGACTGCCCGTCTTCCTGCTGCTGTACTTTAGCGCTGCCTGGAGGATGTCTTCTTCCGTTTTAGAACGTTCTCTCATTGGAAGCATCCTATTCATTCCTGTGATTTGAACAGAGTTTTAAAAAACTCTTGAAAAAGGATAAAAAGTTATATTAAAAGACCTGGAGCTCAGCAATATAACTGTTGTTTCCCTCTTAAGATTTGACTATGAATTAACTTACAGAGCCAATCTTATGGAGGCTTTCATAAGGGAAAAAAATCTTTCATAAGGGTCTAATCTTGACATATGCCTTAGATAAAAATAAGGCAGCTCTGATGCAATACTGATGAACTGATAAATTTTCTGAAGAGTCATAAATCAAACAGAACAGATGGATGGAGGTTTTCAATTGCTATTAGTGTCATATAGCCAAATCAATATCCTTGCCAAGGTCCTTTCCCACCAATGCTAATGGCCTTTCCCGGAGAATGGCTATCATTCTCATGACAATAACAACAGGGTTTTCCGATACTTCGTAGGTTCTTGCTAATACTGCAGTAATTCAAATATATTAACTGGTTTCATTTTCAATTACTTTATGTAGTATAGTGCTATCATCATCATCCTCATTTTAGAATAAAGCAAATTGGGACAGAAGGTAAATATTTGCACAGGGACACATAGCTATGAAGGGGTTATCTATCTATCCATCTATCCATCTATCCATCTATCTATCTATCTATCTATCTATCTATCTATCTATCTATCTATCTATCTATCTATCTATCTATCAATCATCCATCCATCCATCCATCCGGTACCTATCTATTTTTTTGGCAGTGCTGGGGTGAACCCAGGCCTCACACATATTAGGCAGGTTGATACCATGCTTGACTGAATCTTAATTCATTCAGTCTAGTTCCCAAGTCTGTGTTCTCATGGCATTCTGACTTTCCACCACAACTGAGTACAAGTGTTTCTAGAGAATATAGTTCTACATCTAGTTCTGTACAGGAATAAATTGGTGGTAAAATAAAGGTATCAAAAATTTAAAGTAAAAAGAAATTTATTAGCAGAAAAGAAGGGAAGGAGGACAGAAACTATAAATTTGTCAACCCAGAATCAACAATGATAACAAAACTAAACTCCAGGAATGGCAAAGGGATTATAAGAGTACAGACATATTCAATGACATTATGACCTTAAAGAATGTTCCAACAGTGAAATGTATGCATGCATATCTTTATGTCTCTATCACTGTTGTCTGTCAATCATGAAAAATCAGACTCCATCCAGTGTAGCTCAAATAGACAATGACTCATACTGGATTCTATGCATCTAGTCGTGCATATGTGTAGTCCAGGAGATTATACCCAGGACCCCATGCATGCTAGGTAAATGTTTTACTCCTGAGCTACATCTCCAGATCCTGTACAATGGATTCTAGCATCATTTTGTGGAAGTTTCAGTGGATATATGTCTATAGAAAGATGGATTGTACAACCTAGAAATATGTTTCTCAGACTCTTCCCTCTCCCTACTCTAACAGTCACAGTTCTGCCAGCAACTTCAGTAATGACAAAGTCCTCTGAGACAAGGAGAAAGCTGGGCAGGTTTCAGCCACGGATTGAGGCCCAGAGGGAACCAGGAGATGCCAAACACCTGATATCACATCTTGTCACAAGAATGAACACTCCTACCTTGGATTAGAACTCTTGTCTGACATTGATCTATGACGCCCCTGCTGTCCACAGTCCAACATGCTATGGCCCCAGCCCCAGATGTGGGCGGACTCTATGATCCATCCTCCAGATTTATTAACAAATCAGTCCCTGCCTACCTGAATTAAACACTATAAAGGTGGCAGGCTGACTGGTCTCCCCTCTTTTTCCTGAGATCCTCATTTAGTGTGGCCTGAACTTCCCCACGTGAGTCTCGGTCCCCAGCTCCACTCAGCCGCCTGGCTGGGTGGGGAAGGAAGACCTAACCCTGTCTCTTAATCCTAGTCTCCCTGCTCTGTTTTGTCTCTCAATTTACCAAGTGCAGGTTCCCACTCTGGATCTGCCATGTGTCCTCTCCTACTTTTCCCTCGCCTCCCTCCTGGGAAAGGACTCTCCAGTGCCAAGTGTGCTCCCCTCCTTTAAGCTCTCTGTTTAACCACAGCTTTTCTTCATTCTGGCCTCATTCTAAGCCTCAGTTTCCCTACTCTTCCATGTGGTCCCCAGCTTCAGTCTGGCCTTAGTTTCTCTCTAACTTCCACTTTTCTGAAATATGTTTTCCACATAAAAATGTTCTAGCTTCCTTTCCAGGTCCCAGTTCCCGTTAAATAAACTCCACAAATTGTGATTTCTCCCCAAATAAACTCAGTAATTCAAAATTTGTCCTTCTTGATCCAGTCTTTATTATTCTTCATTAAACATTAGGAAAGAACCCAAAACTTGGGGTTCATAAACCTGGGGACCCTTCCCCGAATCCCCAAATTCCCACATCACTACTACCTACACATATGGTTAGCACATACTGTAAATGACTGAATCACTCATTAAAATACCTGAAGTCTTTTAGGAGACTGACATGCTGCCTACTGTGTTACGAGGGTGACCTGAAAGACTTGTAAACAAGATCCTAGCGTCACAGTAACTTCTGTTCCACCACACACAAAAAAAAGTAAATTAAATTGCTCATTTATTACCTAATTCTTTATGCTAATAAAAAAGAAATTAATTGGGCTGGAGAGATGGCTCAGAGGTTAAGGTGCTTGCCTTCAGGGCCAAATGACCACAGTTCAATTCCCCAGTACCCACATAAAGTCAGATGCAAAAAGTGGCTCTTGCATCTGGAGTCCATTCGAAGGAGCAAGAGGCCCTGGGGCACCCATTCTCTCTCTACCCTTGCAAATTAATGAAATTATTTTAAAAAAGAAATTAAAAATACAGTAATTGGCTTTAGACTGTCCACAGGGCAACATAATGATTGCCTCGCAGCAAAATAGCAAGCAAAAGACATGCTCTGCTGCTGCTGCTGGGTCCCTTACACCTGCACCAGCAGGTTCCCCAATGTTTGTAGAATAAAGTTTTTATAGTTCCATCTTTATAGAACATAAATAATCCCTCATATGAAGAAACTTTATGAGTTAATTACAAAAACCTTAAAGAAATTAATTTTTAAAAAAAATCTCAACAAACATTAAAAATGAAGCCACTTTCTAAACCATTCATCATAAATAAAAACAGGTTAAGAAAATTGTATTGATTTTTCACGGGCTGGCATTCATCAAGCTTAACTAAAGTTAAACATAAGGCAGAAGACTGATGTAAATTAGCCAGAACGAGCAGCACTTTCTACAAAAACAACATTACTGAATACCTTCTTCGTCTTCCCACTCTAGATCCAATGACGTGCTGTCATCATTCCCACTGGTGGACTTGGTCTTGGTCATCAAGTCACAGCTGCTTTCTGTATTTGGTGTCAATACCGTGGCATCTGATGAGAGTCCTACAATACACACCAAAGAAAATGCAATGTCACCTGTACTCTTTGACCACAATGGACATTTTCTTTGTCACAACTATTTCCCTAAAATCTTACTATTCCTCCAAACTTTCAAAAAAAAAATTACTGAAATTATTGCATTAGAAAGTTTCTGTTAGAAGTAGAGCAGTATAAGGACTTTTTTTTTTTTTTTTTTGGCCACCCTAAACACGGCATCCTGCAACTTCAAACAAATTATAAACATGTGAATGTTTGCAATATTCAGTTACAAAGGAATCTAAAGAAAAAAAGATAAACTACAGGGAAGGCATCCTATACTGTTAAAGGACTTCAAATATATGTAATTGTTTTAACTTTTAAAACATGAATAATTTTAAAATCTTAAAAATCAACTCATGCTAAGTGCAATGAGCACACTTCTGTATTACTTCCATCTGTCTACAGCCCCTGCATCCTGAGCGCGTCCGCTCTTGTCTAGTATTCCATTTATGTTTTTGTTCTTTTCTGGGGAAAGGAGAGCTGGATCAGAATAGAAATGGGAATAATCTGAGAAAGGGAATTAAACTCAGATTTCCTTAGCTTTATCCAATTCTTTTTAAAAGAAAATATAATATCTAATTAACAAGGAGAGAATATTTTTAAAGACTTACTGCTACTTCGAAAAACTTCATACTGTGACTTTATGTTTCTCAAACAAGATTCAAAGTCTTCTTCTGGTCCTGAACTGTAATAAAAGTGAATGTTAAAAGTATATTTGTGATAGATGCAACAGAATGAATGCTTAAGTTAATGATGGCATTTCTGGTTTGAAGGCCTATTTCCAAAATTTTCCTGCTGAGTGACGGCTCCTGCCCAACTAGTCAGGAGCAGGGGCACTGGAAGATGACAGTCCCCCCCCCCCCCATAAAGCTTAGGAGAAGGAACAAAGGCAAAGCTCTTGACCAAGAGGGAGTCAGAGAGGTTCCCAGAAGATGAGAAGCCCAGTAACTGCTGCATAATCAGAATATTCTAATAAAAACAGGTATTAATTTTCTTAATGTTAGTCTCAAACTGAAAACAGACTTTGGCTAATTTTGAAGGCAAATCTTGAAAGCTTAGCTGCATGTTCAACTTTACAATATACAATAATGATGCATGAACAAGGTTCTTTGAATTAATAGTGCTATTTGTGGAAATGTGACAGTGAAATGTGTTTCTAATTTTTTAAAAATTCATGTTCACAAGCAGAGAGAGGACAGAGAGACAGAGACAGAGAGACAGAGAGAAAGAAAGAATGAATGAATGAGTGGGTGCACCAGGGCCTCCAGCTACTGCAAACTACAGACACATGAGCCATTTCTCCAGCCAATTTTCCAAATTTTTTTTTTACAAAAAAAGAGCAGGAAAACATTAAGTAAATTTTCAATCAAGGTACTCAAATATATCCATTATTATATCCCCTCCTACATGTAAGAGGTGAATCCTCTTAAAAATGCATTCAATCAACCTAAATTGCTTTCTCTCCTGCTTAAAGAAAACAAATGCTCCCACTTTTCTTCCAAGTTAGTGTCTAAGAGAGAGAGAAAAATATATATATTCTGAGGGGGGTGTTGCCAGGGGTTGAACCCAGAGCCCTGCTGAACTACACCCCGAAGCCCTGGAGCAGTAATAATTTTTGGGAAAAGGTGAGTGTGAATTTGCTTACAAACACCCTGAGGTGAACGGTGCCCTCTAGGGAAGTGGCACTTTCCACCACAAAATGAGAAGACGCTGTTCTCACCTTTGGTAGTCTCCACTGCTAGGATGGGATCTCTGCACGGCACTCTGCCTTTCTTGCTTTGGAAACACAACACAATACAAAAATTATTCTGCTGTACAGTGACATTCTAAGAATACTCATGCAATGCTGAGAGCCTTGATTTTCTAGTGTCTAAAAACAAAAACTTTAAGTTATCCACTTAAGTCTTTTTCCTTGACCACACTACTCACTTCTACATCCTTATTTGTGGACAGAATTTTAATTAATTTATCAGTGTATCATCCCTAAGTACTCAGAATATTCAGAGTGCTGTAAAAAAGACAATTTTTAAAACAAGAAATATGTTGGTGACCTCAACATTCTTAATACACCTAAATATTTCTGAGAAACTAGAAGGTGAGTGCAAGAAAGGAGTCATTAGGACAGATCCTGAAGTTCTATTCAAAGGAAATACAAAGGGTTTATAAGGCTTAGCTGAGTTGTTATTAAAAGGCAAATGACGATTTTGAACTCAAGACAATTTAGAAAACCCGTGACAGGCTTTAGTAGCTTCTAGCTGTGTGTTCCTGGCATGGTCTTGACCTTCTGCTTCTTCCCCTGTACATTACAGTCGGCTCTTTTACTCTTCAGAACACTCAGCATTACTATGAGAAGCAAATGAAGATTGGTGCATGTCGCGTATTTCGGTGCCAGTGTGTGGTATATAGGCTACATATTCCCATAGCAAATGCTTAGTCAGTGAAGCAAAAACTCAAGAGACATTACCCAGACTGATACATGCAACATATGGAATGATTTTAGTCTCCCAAAAACAGACAGTAGAGAATTTATTATTGGGAAAAGATTAAGATAAAAACTGTTTAGTTTCATAGAAAGTGAAAGTTACATTTAACATTTTCCCACTATTCAGAACATACTAAAAAAGGGCACTAACCCATATAATTTAATATGCTGAAATCCCCCTCCCTTAATTAAAGTTAGAAAGAGAAGACAGTTCATTCAGAAATCACATATACAACAGACATGATCTTTTCAGTTCCCAAAACAAGTGACAAACTCAACACTCCATACCACTTAAATGAATCCACACAGGCAACTGTGAAGGAAGATACTAAGAAGTCCACAGGCTAAACTCCACCTTTGGATTGAATTACCTAACCTTTGTCCCTCTGTAAAACAGGGAACCATGACTTTCCCCTCAGAGTGCTGGAAGGTCTGCACATTACTTGGTTACCTGCTTACTCAGCAGGTACAGTTTCTACCACTTAGCCAGGGCTCTACAAATGTCAGTAATGTCACATTCCCACATATGATGGGAAGATATGGTAGATCTGTGCCTTCCCTGATAATGTGCCAAACACTTCTCAAGACCCAAACTCTCAATGTCCTGAAGACACAAGAGTAAAGGTGGGAATTAAATGTTTATGGGGAAAAATTCATATAGCTGATATGACATTAAGAACTATAAATTCTTGCAATTCAAGGAATTGTTTAAAAATCTTTGGAAAATACTACAAATGCTTTGTAAATTATATTCAAAGCTGGTTTTGAAATATTTCCCTCCAAATATAATCTCTAAAAAATACTGAATTTTTGAACACTAAAATTTGTCTTTAGGATAGATAAGAATTAGCTTCTGCTAATCTAAATAAGCATTCAAAATTAAACATGTGACTTCAGGTTATTTCTAGAGGCTAAAGATAGATTAGTTTGCTTTCAAAGTTCCTAAGAATATACACATAAATACATTTGTTGTTAAACATGAAGCCGTGGATTCTAGGGGAAAAAGTCCCAACTCAGATCAGCCAGAGAATACCAGGAGAAAAGTAGCCCTAGTGTGCGTTGGGGTCTTTTCCCCTCACCTCCAAGAGCTTTCGCTGCTTTGCTGCCCTGGCTGCTTCACGCTGTGCAGCGTATAAAGCTTCTTCTTCTAGTCTTAACTTCTCTTCTTGTAAGGCTAACTGTACATGAACAAAACAATAAGGATTAACAGAAACCAGAACCTGTCTAACTGCTCTAAAACCCAATTACAAAATAAAAATAAATTATTAAAAATAACTGATATCTACAAAGCTAATCAGAATTGACTTTTGTGATCACTCATTTCAACTTCTACTTTTACAAAATATCCGAGATGGTATGAAAGACATTACAAAATCCCTCAGAAATTGAGTTATAATGCTGCAGGGTTTAATCTGTAAAAATACAGATCTGTTTCTTTCTCTAGAAAATGCAATGATCTTTTTTTTTTTCAACCATTCTTCCAATACCTGCCATCCTGACTAGTTTAATGGTTTTGGCTCTCTCACCTCAAAAATACTTAAAACCAACGCTGATCTCATTGCTATCTACCAAAGTGAAATAATAAACGGTCCTAGAATTCATTGCCCAATTTATTATTCAAAAAATTACATTCAAATTTAGGGTCTTACCACTCATAATAATATACACATTGCCTTAATGACAGGTGCTACATATCAGATCCAAGTTAAAATAATCAAATGTCAACCAATCCTTTTTTTGAGGTTAATATAGCATGTCACTAATTAGTGCTAAACAAACCGTCTTGGTCTTTTTGTTTGTTTTTGTGGTGTTACAGATTGAACACAGGCCTTGTACATCCTAAGAAAGTTCCACTGTGAAGCTGTATGGCCAGAAGATTTTTCTTTTGAGACAGGGTCTCACTCTGTAGCTCAGGATGGTTGTGAACTTGCTATATGTTCAAGGTGAGCTTCAAATTAAGATCCTCTTGCCTGTATCTCCCAAGTGTGAGATGATAGGCATGTAATCTGCTACAGCTTTAAACAATTACTTTATTATTTTTTTTTTGAGGTGGATTCTCGCTCTAGCCCAGGATAACCTGGAATTCACTATGCTGTCTCCAGTTAGTCTTGAACTCACAGCAATCCTTCTACCTGTGCCTCCCAAGTGCTGGGATTAAAGGCATGTGCCAACACACCCAGCTTAAAAAAAAAACAAAAAACTATTTTCAAATGCAAAATAGAATATTGCTAATTCCATTTAGTTTAGTGAAAGTAAAACTATAATTAAAAGCCATTTCCATAAAAACATAAGTATAACATTTATGACTTGGTTCATGGAGAACATATAAACCTAAGACAAACAAAAATTTAAACACTTATTGTGAAACAAAATAATTTGCTTAGAAGTTGACTGTAAACACAAAGACACATGTTTCTGCTAGCTCTTGTAAATTAAGTTATTTTTAAAAGAATATCTTCATGAATTGGTCGCAAATGACCTCTTAAAAGGAAATAAAACTAAGAAATTTATAATAAGATGACATATTAATGACCAATTTCTCCTATAAACCAGGCCTTTGGATACCATATTTAAGCAATATAAAAAACTTCTTACCTCTTTTTGGATTTTCCTATCAAGATCTTTCTGCTTTTCAGCTATAGAATCATAATGCCTTTCTCGTAAGTCAAGAATTTCTTCCTCAGTAACTGGCCTAGAAAAAAATAGGGAACAAGGGAAAAGAAGAAAAAAGAGGAAGAAAAATAACCTCTTTGCTGAATCTGAGTCCAAACAAAATATTCATAAAGTCACTGAATTCTAAAATTTTACTCCCAAAAATGTATTAAAGCAACCTAATTTTACATCTGAATTGTTAAGGGTACAAGCCATATATTGTAATACTTATAGTTTTCTACAATCCAGTTGAATAAGACAGAAGAGTGCTTGGTTGTTGCTCACTCTAGCCACCTTTCATGAAAAGTACACTCCACTTACCTTCATACAGGCCTAAGTGCTCTAGTTCAGTCACCTTCCCTCTAGGTCTCCACCCTGAACTGCACTCCAGGCTGCTCATCACAGAACATCAGCTTCAGTGCACTGTGCTCTCATCTCAGCCCCTGTGCATTCTGAACCTCAACCCTGCCTGCTACTGGTTCCTCTATCCAGCAAATCACCTGGCCTCATTTCACTCAGAATCGATGGGGACCTTATAGCAGATTCCTTCCTCCCCACACTCACCTTCCCTCCCACTCCACTACCTGCCCTCAGTTCTCTCACCTGATCGTGTATCATTTCCATGATTAAGCCCCCAGCAGCAGTCCTTTAACTCCCACAGGTCACAGCCTACACTCATGACTTCAACATCTTCACGTAGCCCTACTTTATTCAGGTTCTTCTTTAAAGACACTTCACTCTACTTTCATTCCCGCAATTACTTAGGTAGATCCTATTCTTCCCTCCATTCGTCACTGATGCCTCCCTCTTTCCCATGGAAACTTGCTTTTGTTTATGGAAGTAGGGAAGAAAGAGGAGAACAATTTTTCCATCCAAAATGGAAACTATCCCAGCCTACTGCTACCTTTCCCCTTTCTCTTTCAGCCAAAGTTCCTAACAGTCAGTGGTCTGGTACCTACTATGTGCCTAGCTACTCCCAACAACTGTGCGCAGAAGTGATCACATGTAAGGGAAATGAGATGGACACAGACTAAGAGCAAGTCCAAATAAACAGGGAGTCTAGCCCCTCGCTCTAGCTCTTGTGTAACCTCTGCTCTTGTGCCCTTGTTTCTGTTCACTCAACGCAGTCTATGCAGGCATCACTCCAATAACTGTGCCACAGGCAACCAATGGCCTTCCTGCTACCAAATACAATGGGCATTTATAAGCCCTTATCACCCCAGTTTCCTGTGACAGTGGGGCACCCCATCTAAATTGTCCGTCGGCCATTCTCATTTGTCCCTTGGCTTCCCATAACCTCCTGTTCTTCTTTGCGTCCAACACTTTTTGGTCATTTTTATTCTTCTTACTCTTCTCCACACTCTAAGTAACTTATTTCACTTCTCCTCCAGTCCTAGACTAGGTATGTGATCTCCCCTCCCCCTGCGGTGGGATTGACCCTAGAGCTTGGTGTATGCTAGCAGGTGCTCTACCAGTTAGGTAGTTCCCCAGCTCTGGCAGGCGAACTCCATCACCAGTTAACCAGCCATCGATGTTTTCTTGCTTCTGGTACTTTTCCAGCTCTAACTTTTGCCTTTGATTTTATTTTGAGGGAGGTATAATTAAAAGTAAAATATTGATTTCTAAGTCTGAACATGTTTCAGCAGGTTTGTGATGTCAGGGACATCATTTTTCCTTAAAAGAAGTCTGTTTGAGCACACCTCTCATACTCAGTTTTGGTCACAGGACCTTTCTGAATTTCCTAACTGCTGTTCCTTTCCTGTCTCCTACTGAAATGCCATCTCTATGATCACACTCCCAGGAGGATGCTTTCTTCTAGAGATCATGTCTTTTTTCCTCTTTGCAATGCTAGAGACTGAATCAAGACCTTGCATACACAAGGCAAATGCTCAACTACTAAGGCCTGCTCCAGCCCTGGCTGATGTAGCACAGGCACAACTCTAGAGTTGTTGTAAGTCAACTTCCCTCTCTTCTATCTCTAGAATTGCATATGTTCACCATGCCAGGCCCATGCATGACTGTTTTAATCCCAGTGCCTAGCACAGTGATCAGCACATGAAAAACTGCCTCAAAATGTATACTAATCTAAAAAATGTAAAGAAAGCACATCCAAAATATGAAACAAAATGAACATATTTTCTTCACATTGTGAACTTTCTTTTGAGTTAAACAAATGCTTGTTTTTTATGTCAAGCATGTGATTACAACATTCTATAAAAGACTACATACGGTATTGAGATTCTACTACCTTTCAAGTTGTAAAACTCCTGGCTAGTAGGATAAGTTTTGAAATGTCATAAGGAAAGGGAAAAAATTGAAAACTTGAAAGTGTCAGTATTTTATCTTTAGGAAAATTAAAAAATACATAACTTTGATTCAACAAAAATAACTAAGTCACTAATATGCATCAAATTATTTAATAGTCATAAAATCATGTGACAAATTTATTATTTGCCTCAATTTCATAAAAAGAAAAAAATTAAGGTTCTGAAACATGTCCAGTCCAATGTCTCAAAGCAAACAAATGATAAAATCTGAATTCTCAATAAGTTTCTTAGAGTTCATTTACATGCTTTTTGTTGTATTTTAATGGCCTTACCTATGATTGCTTCCCGGGCTCTCCCCCTGCACAAAAATTAATTAAACAATTAAAGAATTTCATTAGCTAAATTCTACTTAAGGCAAGCCAATATAATTTAAATTTCATCAAAAATTTTCTAATCCATTTCTGTCACAACATCAAATTTCATTATTAAAAATATTCAAAACAAAAGGCTTTAATATCTTACTATTTTTCATAGGCAAAACTCAGTTTACTATTTAGCTGAATTGTATAAAAGACATTTGCTGGGAGATTTTGTTACATATCAAATGAACTTCTGCAGTTAGGAAGCACCACACAACACATTCTCTATGTCCTCAACATCTGTAGGTTGATTCCCATAATGCAGATTCCAAACTTTTAAGTTTACATACCTGCTACTAAAATCAACACACCCCAAAGCCCCCAAATTAACACTCCCTAAACTTTCTTGCCAGGTGAAAACATGAACAGAGCAGGAAAAAAAATTGAGTTGCTCACAAAGGCACATTGCTAGCTGAGGCAGAACAAGGTGCCAGTCCTCATGCTCAAATACAGCCTGTATTAATGCATTGCCACTTTTGCTTATGGGTTCACTGCCTAAAATAGCCCCTGATGTAGCGAGATCCTGCCTTAAAGCACACATAAAACCTGGTTATGAACTGAAAAGATGATGAAAATGTTGGGACTGAGAGGCTCCAGAAACCTGTCCTTCTACTTCCCCAAGAAACAGTTGGCTAATTTGGCACTCAGAGAGACTTTATAAAACCTAAGTACAAGCAAGAAGAATTGACTAGTTTTGTTTTCTTTCACAAGGTAATGGAATTTATTTAGTATTTTTTTCCTCCAAAGCAAACCATAATTGTCTAAAGACTAACTTAGGCTTATGGATACTTTTATACATTTAAACTAAACATATATGACAGCTAGAATATATGATGAAGTTACTAGTTCAAATAAGAATAAAATTCTACATAGACCAAACTAATTTAGGAACTAGCACAACAAAATAAGGTGACAGTCAACTAAGCTAAACAGAGAATGTGAAATGAGAGGAAAATATTGGTTAGAAAAAACAAGAAACAAACAATAAACTCTGAACCAACCAAATACAATCTACCTTAAGAAAGTACATGAACCCACAGGTCTTTTGGAAAGCAGTTTTCCTACTCAGAGAACCATGAGGCTGAAAGAATGCTGTTGGTCAGCACAAAGGCATAGAGAGGAAAGTGACCTTTGGAAGGGAGCAAACTGTTCTTTTACTGGAAAAGAAGACTAAAACAGTTTCTGAACTGTATCCTACCAGATGATACTCATGGATTATTGTTAGAAAGGACTTACAGTCAAATTAAAATCTGAAATGTTTGCTTTGTTTTGCTTTTTTTATTAATATTTTATTTATTCATTTTCAAGCAGAGAGACAGAGACAGGCAGAGAGAGAGAGAAAGAGAGACAGAGAGAGCACACCAGGGCCACCACCTTAAGGCTCTGGCTTATGTGGGTCCTGGGGAATTGAACCAGGGGCCTTAGGCACTGGAGACAAGTGCCTTAACCGCTAAGCCATCTCTCCAGCCCTGTTTTGCTTTGTTTTTAGCAGTGCTGGTGATCGAACTCAGGACCTTGTTGCATGTCAGGCAAATGTACTACTACTGAGCCATAACCCCAGCTAATTGACTTGGGAAATGCTAGGACAAATTTAAAGTATTTTACCAGTTCTTCACAGAACCTTTACTGTGCCCATTTTTACTAGGCTAGTATTTGAAACACAGCGTGGAAAATGCAAAGGTTAAAAAAATAATTTTTAAAGAAAAGTTTGGGTTGGAGAAATGGCTCAGTGGTTAAAGGAGGTTGTTGCTTATAAAGCTTGCTGGCCTGGGTTAAATTCCCCAGGACATGTAAAGCCAGATGCTCAGGATCCTTTGCAGTAGCAAGAGGCCCTAGCATATCCATTCTTTTCCCACCCTTCCCTCTTTCTGTCTTTTAAATAAAAACTTTATTAAAAAAAAAAGTTTTGAGGGGCTGGAGAGATGGATCAGTGGTTAATGCACTTGCCTACAAAGCCTAACAACCTGGGTTTGATGTCCCCAGTACCCATGTAACGCCTAATACACAAAGTGGCACATACATCTGGAGTTCAAATACAGCGGCTAAGGGCCCTGGTGTGCCTATTCTCTCTCTGTCTCTCTTTTCATTGCTTGCAACAAAATAATATTCTTAAAAAAAGGTTGGCTCCATTTTCATAGAAAAAAGAGATGACTAAAAGGTCAGAGCTTGTAGTATTCTCCATGTAATGAGCTTTAGAGATGTGAAAAAGAGGCTCCAAGGAGGCTAAGGACCTTGCACAGATTCATACTTTGTAGCTGGAAGTTAGCACACGAACCAAAGCTTTCCTAATTATGCCTATGTGTAATAGCTTCCAGCACATTTCACTGATATTCAATATTTCTGTGTTCAGAATTCATTTTAAAATTGCCTTGGGTTTTAGATAAAATGAGATAGAGAAAATCAGTATTAATAATATCTGATGGGAGGTAATGGCTAGTCAGAAACTGATTACTGAATGAGCATGCATAATTCTACCCTTAGAAATCCACAAAAACATGGGTGCTAGACTGTAGAAGCATTTTACTCGTGTAAGGGAAAGAGGTTACAAGTACTCGTTTTTGAAGTCCTTGGAGTTCTAGAAAAGGCAAAAAAAAATCTGTGTGTACAGCATTATATAAATAGATAATCTGGAATTTTTACTAAGGTAAATTAATAAAAGTCAGAAATGATATAAAAAGGACAAAAATGTAAATATTACACTAAAACAAAAATTAAAAATTATTAATGTGATGATTCACAAGAATAGCAGATATGAGTTTAGTACTTACTTCATCACTTTCTACTAGATTCTCAAACTGAAAAAAAAAAAGAAAAAGAAGAAAGCAAATGTTAGGAAGGTTATTTGTTCACCCTATGTATTTCATGAGAAATTGTCACTTTTTTTAACATTTTATTTATTCATTTTCAAGCAGAGAGAGAGAGAGGGGGGAGAGAGAGAGAGAGAGAGAGAGAGAGAGAGAGAGAGAGAGAGAGAATGCAACAGGGCCACCACCTTGTGGTTCTGGCTTATGTGGGTCCTGGGGAACTGAACCCAGGGCCTTAGGCACTGGAGGCAAGTGCCTTAACCGCTGAGCCATCTCTCCAGCCCATGAGAAATTGTCACTTTTATAACCTTAAAATAATACATTTTTGTATTTATAAGGACTGAAGTCAAGTGCCTTTTATATGTTACCATCTTTGATATAATCTACATTCTATAAAATGGCCAACATGCATATATGATTTATATATATGACTATAGAAAAAAGAACAATCACAGCAACAGTCTACATAAAGCAGAAACTATTATATACTAAAATTTCACCTGAATCTTATACCCACATTACCAGATATTTCCATCTGAATACAGAACAAATTAATGTCATAAACAAGAAAATTATTTAAGAAACAGGAACTATACAGATACTTAAAAAAGAATTTCACGTTGATATTTATTTGTTCACCCATTCGTAATTACTGACTGTAAGTCTAGATGTTAGTCACAATGTCTTTCTAGAGCTAGGAGTGTGAACACTGACTACAATATACTGTGATACATGCTAGTCTGCCAAATGGCCTATGGAAGACATTACCATATGACATTATTATAGGGAATCACTTAAAGATAAAGCCTTTAGGAAGCAGAAGAATCTAAGGGTAATAAAACTGCTCAAAATTTGTAAACTTATTCCTGATTTGTGACTTTTTAAGCTCTTCAGCCTGGTGCTTTTTGGGCTGGAATTTATTTTCTACCGCTTTTAGGTTGGGTATATTTTAAAACTTTTATTTGTGTGGAGGAGGGCATGAGCAGGTCAGAGGACAACTTTGAGGTCTGTTCTCCACCTTCTTTGAGACAGGGTTTCTGCCACTGCAAACCAACTGCTAGACTGGAAAGGAACATCAGACAAGTTGACCCACGAGCTTTCATTTCTCCTGGCTCTGCCTCTCACTGTTGTGGGCACTGCCATCACAGATGTGTGTGTCACTTTGCATCCAGCTATACATAGGTGCTGGGGAATTGAACCCATTCTGGCAGCCTTTGTAAGCAAGCCTTTAACCACTGAGCCATCTCCCCAGGACCCAGTTTGGATATTACAGTTCAGTTTCTCCATTGGCTTAACCCATGAACTAGCAGCCATTACTGTTTGCAGAAGTTGTGGTAAAAACGGAGTGTGGTACATTCCTGAAGTGTGTGATGGAATAAGCATCGCAGAGAGGAAACCACAGCTTCTATTGTTTTACAACTGATTCCACTTGTGAGTTGCTCAACGACAGTCTGCGACCCCTTCCTGTGGGTCAGGCCAGACACCTGGCCATAGAACCCTTGCCTCAGCGAACCACTATTCCTGACAGGACACCACCTGCTCCCTGCCTTAGGTAGGGTGAAACAGGACCTTTTCCTGCAAACTTCCCCCATTCACCTTTCTCCCCATTGCCCTGAATAATTTCTTTATGCAATAATACTGAGCCCAGGCTTAGTGGTGCAGGTCTGTAATCCCAGAACAAAGGACAGAGTTCAAACCAGCCTATGCAACTTAGTGAGATGCTGCCTCAAAATAAAAAGTAAAAAAGGGGGTCAAGGATGTGGCTCAGTGTCTAGCATGGGAGAAAGCTATTCTTTCCTCCCCCTCCCACAAATGAACAATATTGACATGCTGAAAGTTCAGAGTGAACAAGGGCTTGAACTTTCCCCCATTATCTTTATTTTTTAAAAAAGTCTTTTCTGCTTTTCTCAAGACATTTTGAATCCCATTAAATCCACAATTACTTACCTCTATAGTTAAGTGCTCACCTCTTGAGCATGTTCTAAAATACTTGGATCTGGGAAGGAAAACAAAGAGCACCTTTAAAAACTACATTTAACTCAAACCAAATTGCTATAATAGCATGAATGTATTTCCTAAGTGACAGCCAAATGCTCTAATACACAGTTCTTTAATCTCAAAAGAAACAACTGACTTTGACTCACTCCACTCCTCTCACTAGAAATGCACGCAGTCACTTAAACACTTCCCCATCATCTCTGCTCTAACCATATGCTCACACTCTAATGCAGTAACAAAGTTGGGCTGGATCAGAGCCAATTCAAATTTTTTAATTAATTAATTAATAAGGAGAGAAAGGGGGGTTAGGTAGGGACAATGGACACACCAGGGCTTCTAATAGCTGCTAATGAACTCCAGATCCATGTGACACTTTGTGCATCTGGCTTTACATTGGCACTGGGGAATCCAACCAGGGTCCTTAGGCCTTACAGGCAAGCGCCATCTCCTCAACCCCAAGTCAAACTTCTCTCCTACTGAAAGTGCAGGAATTTTTAAGGCTCGCTTGGAATGTGGTTCCCATTACCACTGCCAAAATTAATAAAGGAAAAGGCCCCTTATAATGGAGATCCATATTTCCTCTTAGGGTTCCAAATCTGTCAAACTTACTGAACCACCCCCACTTCTTTAAGATATGAGGAGACCTCTGGGTGAAGGTGGGTCTGGGAGCTCTGTGTTATATGCATGTGCATGGAAGGCTCATGGGTTTAATGAAAAGGAATGTCATATTATTGTGACGAATGATAAAAAAAATAGCAAGGAATTAAAACTGTCATTTAAGCCAAGATATAATTTTACCTTAGCAGAGGCCAAGCATGTGTCTTCTCTCTGTCCCCTCTAAATACAACTAACTACAGCGATAACAGGGTTCTTGCATGACTCTGACTTGCTGGTTGACTAAATTAGACTACAGTCGCCTGTCATTTGATTGGTTCAAAGTTGTTCAGAAATTAAACAGACACAGACAATATCCTCCTGAGAGGGAGCTGCTGGAATTCAGCTTCCTCCTAATTTGCAACAAGAGGAATGAACTCAACTAACTGTGCTGACAGCACTGAAGCTGTGTCCCTGCTCGGCAAAGAGGGACCTGAGAAACCTAATTGTCCTGTGGCTAAGATCGTCTATGGGATCTGTCCCTACAACCAAAGCCCAGGCTAGCAAACACAGACTATCAGATATAACAGCAAACACATTAAGTCATAGCAAAAAAGAATTAAAGTGGAATATAAACAGAAAGGCAGAATAAATTTGGAACAAAGTTTAAGGTTCATTTTTTTAAAATATTTTATTTATTTTTCAAGCAGAGAGATACAGAGAAAGAGAGAGATAGAGACAGAGACAGAGAGAACACCAGGGCCACCACCTTGTGGGTCTGGCTTATAAGGGTCCTGGGGAATTGAACCCAGGGCCTTAGGCACCAGAGGCAAGTGCCTTATCCGCTGAGCCATCTCTCCAGCCCTAAGGTTCATTTTTAAAATAGATGAGATTGAAACCTTATTCACAAAGGGCATATATAAGGACTCCTATAATAGGGCTATATTGATAGGTTAAAGTAAACATTCAACTCGGCAAACTCACGTAACATTTTATTATGGGATTTTTCTGAAAACAAGTGAGGAAACACTGTAATAAATTTATTCTTTTTATTTTTCAAACACTGCTGGCGCCTGAGTACCATCCCCCAGACAAGTGCAGTAAGTATTAAATTTGGTCACTGATATTTTGCCAACTTTTAGCCATATTTCAAAAAGCCATAGCTTGTCTAAATTTGTCTATAGTTTCTATGTGATGCATTTAGAGATCAGAAAGCCAACTGTTTAAAAGCACATTTCAGCTTAATGAAACTAGAAATGAAGACTAAAACCCCTCACCCTGCTGGATGCTTCAAAGCCCAACAAGTTTGAAATGGGATTCATTTAGTGTTTCCTACAATAAGCTGCCCTGACTTTTATAGCTTTCCACCTCGCAGTTTTATTTTAGAGTGAGGCACCTAGAAATCACCCAGATTCCTAACCCATCGATCATCAAAGTGCCACACCAACCTCTTACCAATGTTAACATCATCCATTAATAATTACAAAGTATGAAATCATAATATTTCCCAATTCTGCGTGGTTTGAGACTTTTGGCTCTACTGATGACTTAAGAGGTCAAGCAAAGGTCACTGTAGCAGAACAGTCAGAAATGCTGGTGGCTTAGATCACAGTGACAGTAAGTGACAGCAATGAGGAGTAGTTTTGAAGACAAGGCTGACAGATTTGCTAATGCTTCAGAGGCAAAGAGTAGGTAAGAAGGAATCAAGGATGTTTCCTCAACTATAAAAATGGAGCTCACGTCAATTCATAATAGCCAAGAATTGGAATCAACCCAAATGCCCATCCATGGAGGAATGGACAGAGAAACTGTGGTATATTTACACGATGGAATTTTACTCAGCTGAAAGGAAAAAT
>PVHP010031436.1:0-21009 GCA_004024765.1 Zapus hudsonius | reverse complement strand
TAACACTTGTGTTTTTGAGTCTTTTTTTTTTTGCTTAAAATGATGATCTCCAGATGCATTCATTTTTCAGCTAAAACTATAATTTCATTCTTTTTTATGTGCGTTTTCTTTATCCATTCTTCTTTTGTTGGATACCTAAGCTGATAGCTTCTTCACTGGGCTATTGTCAATAATATGTACTTTAAAAAAATGAGTCTTCAAAGGGCTTTAAAAAACTTAAACATGTTAAATGCCATCACTGTTCTTAGTTGACAACAATAGTGTGTTTTGTCTTCTTTTGATGGGAATGGTCCTTAACAGTGTATGTTTTTCTTTTCAGGATTATTACCCCCACCACCAGCACTTCCTCCAAGACCTTGTCCATCACAGGTAGGTGACATATTTGCTTTCTGAAATCTGTTGCCTTTCCACTCTCCTTCTTTGCAACAGTTGATCATCACACCGGAGATAACAAGATAATTTCTGGATGAGGAGAAGAGAGTGGTTTAGTTTCTACTCATACAGCTACCCTTTGAAAGTTTCTTCACAAGCCAGCAGACATACTTTCAGTTTTGGCTCTTAAGGGTTGTGTGTGATTTTTTTCCACAGAGAGAAGTAGAAGAGGTATCTCTCCAGGTGGGGTCAGGGGACATGGTGGTTCTGTACAATCATGCAATCTGGATAATGTTTGTTACTCAGCATTTTAGGAGCCAATGTTAATCAGCATATACTGAAAATAAGTGGTCATTGTTAGAATGGAAATGACCACGAGAGACCACTCTGAAAGGAAAGATTTTAATAGGAGGAGAAGCGAGCTGCTGGGCTATTTTCACCAAAGGTGGCGAAAAAGCGCAAGGCAAGTTCAGATCAGGGCTTTTAAAGGGAAAAATGTTCAGGTTGGGGCCCAGGTGGTCACATGAGGTTGGGTGGAGGGCTCAGATGGTCACATACTCTCAGGATCAGGGAGGACAGTCCCTCAGGTCATACTGAGATACAGCAGGTGTGGCTCTTGTTTAGGAGGGAGTCTTTATCTGTGACTCTTGTTGATAACTTCAGTTCCCCAGTACCCATGCATAAACTGGTGTATGTATCTAGAAGTTTGTATGCAGTGGCAAGAAGCCCAGGTGTGCCCTTGTCTGTCTCTCAAATAAATTATTTTTGTAAAAAAAAAAAAAGTAGTTATGGGGCTAGGGAGATGGTTTAGTGGCTCAAGGTGCTTGCTTGCAAAACCTGCCAGCCCACATTTTATTTCCTAGTACCTACAGAAAGCCAATGCAAAAGTGGTACATGCATCTGGAGTTTGTTTGCAACAGTGAGAGGCCTCAGCATGCCCACACTTATTCTTCTTTCTTTGCTTACAAATAAACAAACAAACAAACAAACAAACAAACAAATAAATAAATAAATAAAACATCTTTCAAAAGAAGTAATTAAGGAGTCCCTGGTGTTTAATGCCAAACCTTAGTTCTATACACAAGTGTTTTTTTTGTTACAATTTGTACTCATTCAAAGTTACTAGCTATGTTAATTGAGTATCTGCAATGGGCCAGGCATTGTGCTAAGTGTTTTTAGTGCATAATTTTATCCTCACAAAACCTTATGAAGTAGGTTCTAATGTTACTTTTTTATAGAAAAAAGAAATTAGAGCACATGGGGTTAAACATGTGATCAAGCGGGCACCGTTACTAAGTACTACAACCTCTACCAAACTAAAGTCTTTACTTTCCCCCATATTGGGAGGTTAAGTGACCAAGTCTACACAAGATAGCAGATCTATTATTCTTGTAACTAAAGCTTTCACCATGCCTTCCTAGAAGGCCCAGAGAAGTTGAGAGTCCTGCTTTGTCCCAACAGCACACCTGGATTTATAAAATTGTAAAATGAGCAAGCATTAAGGGATGCTCATCTGTCAGCCTTAAGCCTCTGCTCTAGAGCCATCTGGATGTGTGTGTGTGGAGCCGTGTAAGAAAAGACTTGTAATTAACCTCCATATCTTTCTCTTGGCACACAAATGACAATAGTTACTTCCTGGTCTGAAAAGTGCTGCTGCTATCTTTAGGTCTCGTCTGAACTGATTGCCCTGGGTTTCTTTCCTGCTAGGGGCTTAGTGACTGAAGAAGATAGGATATGGGGACTGGGAATTCTCAGGTCACCATTAATGAGTGAGTCTGCTTCTTTGTCTACCAGATTTCCCAGTAAAATGTAAACTCTGAACCCAGCATTCAGCCCCAGCCTCCAGCTCAGCTGCCTAGCTATGGAGATTTCAGACTATAGGAACAGGTGTATAAGAGATGTAGGCAGGAAATGTCCCAGGCACCTCTCTCTTCTTTCTGTATTCTGTCCACTGCAGGCAGGACATATATACTCAATGTATAAAATCCCAGGTAAAAAACCACATGGTTGTACTTAGTTTTTATGCCATGTCATTCTAGGAACAGTTTCTGGGAGATATTAATAGGGTCCTGTGGAAAGACAAATTTGTAGGCTGCCACCTTTACCTCCCCTGGGAGATAGGCAGCACCTATGAATGCAATAAAAGCTTTGACATCCAATAGTAAAAGCAAAGCAAAGCAAAACAAAAGAAAGCTGGTCAGTTCTGTTGAAACTGGCAGTTTTCTAGCTTGTCTGACCATTTATCTTTTAGTTATAAAATACTTATTAATATCCAAGGGTCTAGGGGTTAGAAAACTATTAGAATGCCTGCCTTAAGTATTGCTAAGAACACTTCCAAATTACTTATTTCTACATTATGTGATGAAAGTTAAATTGTATATATTACGCCAATTGTTTTCCCTTGAAGAATTGAAAGTGAAACTTTATTACATATTAGCTTGGAGTTTCACATTGTCTAGGTTTCACTTTCTCCTATTTTCTTCTTTGCTTTGCTATTCCTTCTTGCTTACACTCTCTCTCTCCTAAGATCACTTGTATCACCTCACAGCAGATTTTATTACAGAAAACTTACACGTTCTGACTATTTACTCTGTTCAATTAGTTTGAATGTTTGTTTACTGGGAGAGAGAGAGAGTGAGAGTGTGCACACATACACATATGTGTGTGGTGTGTGTCAGGGCCTCTTGCCACTGCAAATGAACTCCAGATGCATGTACCACTTTGTGCATCTGGTTTCACATGATACAGGGAAATAGAGCCCAAGCTGTCAGGATTTGCAAGCAAGTGCCTTTAACCACAGAGCCATCTTTCTAGCTAGAATGTTTCTTGCTTTTGACCATCAACCTGATCTTGGGGGAAATATATCTCTGACTATGGAAATACATACACAGAGACTTTTTATGATGTTCAGACTGTAGGATCATCACAGAGACCTAGAGGAGAAGCCAGCTAGCCTGGTATAATTAAGACCATTACACATATGAGTAAATAAATTTTATCAGATTAAAATAAAATTTCTAGATTACTTTTTGCATTTAAAATATTTATATTGTTTACCTTGACAAATGAGCAAGACTAGATTGTAATAAGAAAACACTTTTTTTTCTGCAAAGGAGTACTATTTTAAAAGCTAGATAGCTAGGGCTGGGGAGATAGCTGATAAAGTACTTACTTTGAAAGCATGAATATGAGTTCAATCCCTGGAACACACATTAAATAAATCTAGGTGTGATGTGCATTTATAATCCTAGCTCTGGGGAGGTAGAGACAGGAGGATCTCTGGGGCTCACTAGCCTCATTGGTGAGTTCCAGTCCACTGAAAGACCCTGTCTTTAAAAAAATGATGGCTAGAACCTGAGAAATGACACCCAAGATTGTCTTCTGGTTTCCACATTTATACACATGTATAAATATATTATATACATATGTATATATTATATACATGCATTGTACCCATACACACATAAGCATGCACCAGCATAGACATGTACACAGACACACACTATATATCCAATCAATAGTGATATGCCACCCTGAGACTACATAGTGAATTCCAGGTCAGCCTGGAGTAGAGTGAGACCCTACCTCGAAAAACCAAAAAAAAAAAAAAAGTGATATGCTTCCACATTCCATAGTCAGTGTGCTTTACATACAACAGAAGTATATGAAAGACTGGGATGTAGTTCAGTGGTAGAGTGCTTGCCTAGCATGCACAAAGATCTCTGGTACATCCCTAGCACTGCCAAGGCAAACAAAACACAATAGTTTATCTACTATATCAATTGGTAAGAGTATATTTTTTTCATCATAAAGTGCAGCTTGGCTGGCTCCTACTTATACCAAACACCCCTGTGATATGAGCATCTGGATTAGGTAATACATAGTGTGCTGCAGAGTTAGGAAAGGGATATTTTTCCTAGTTTTAGGTAAAAGCAAGGAAGACCAAGTGAATCTATGAAGAATCAAGAAGTTTGGTTCCTCATTTTCCCATGGAAAGACCAGAAACTAGGGCATGGTCTTTTGGCTCAGTTCAAAGAGGTGATGTTTAATTAGAAAGTAATTAGAATAAATATTTCATATGGCACAATGTTAAGGTGAACGTAAGTTAAACTTACTAGCTGACAGTGTGCCTATGAATTGAGTAAAGTGCCATTCACAGAGTTGATGCTTTTCCTATATAGGTCAATTCTATGTTAAGAGATTATTTGATATTTAACACTAAATCCTTTGAATAGTATTGATCTCATACCAAATTTCTTATGACTATTATGATTGAACTCCAGCTTTTGCTTAATTATGTTTAATAATGAAAAAATGGGGAGTATAAAAGATTATCTTTTAAGTTTTATGTTCGTACCACATCTGATGAATTGGGGTTTCCTGTAAACCAGTGTGTCCAGGATTTTACTACTATACCACTAATCATCACAGCAAGTGCTCCTCACTAGTATTTTGAGTTCTGGAAAGGAAAGGCTGGAGAATTATTTTCTTACTGCCTGTTAGCTTAGAAACTGAGAAGGTTCATATGTGTGTGTGTGTGGGGGGGTGACCAGGGAAGTGAATTTTAAGGAAACAAGAGAACCTTTCTTTTCCCGTGGCTGAGGAACACAGAGGTTTACTGTAGAGGGGAGAACAAATGCGGGCACGCAGGAGAGCCTATATGCTTGAGGAATTACCTGCGATTTTGAAAGCCAGATTTCAGGAAAGAGAGAATTAAGTGTTATGGAGGTGGCAGGGAGGAGCAGGCGCCTTTTCCAAATCATTCCTGTGGTTACAGAGTTCTCTTTGGGCACAGCCCCTGAGGGGGAGAATAAGTGTAGCCTTTCTGTCAGACAGCTTAGTTCGTCTTCCCCTTGGCCACACAGTGGAACCCCCCCAAAAAAAAGCCAAGACCCAGAAATTTTAGCATCAAGCTGCATGGTCTGGTTATTTGGAGTTTGGAAAACCTCCCCAGGCAATTCTCAGTTTAGCCAGGGTTGGAAAGTACCCAGGTAACTAACTGTAAGAAGAAGAGATGTTCAGGAAGAGGTTGAGGACACAGGGATTTTGTTGATGGCCCTGCTTTACATTCTGAAAGGGCCCAGTGGGAGGGGAGAAGTGGGAGGTGGGTGGCCAATCTAGGGAATGTACCTAGAGCCTGTGTGGATAAGAACCCAGGTGATGATGAGACAGTTGGCCTGGGACTTTTGAGCCTGATGTGACTGATGTGAACTGAGTGAGAGGGCATGCTGGAAGGACTAGTCACTGTGTGACTCAAATTTTGTGTGTTCTGTTGTGAGAGAATAGCCCAGAACAGACACCCTTGAAAGTAGGACTGCCATAGTCCATTCGGCCAATCTCTTAGCTACTTTGCTATCCAGCTAGAATAAGGACCTGAGAGCCATGCGGAAACCAATAGAAATATTCTGCTCTTTGAGATTATTTTTCAGGGGAGGGGGGCAGAGTCTTGCTCTATAGTACAGGCTAGTCTACAACTCTCTGTAGTCCAGGCTGACCTTGAATTTGTGATTCTCCTGCTCAGTCCCCCAAGTGCTGGGATTACAAATGTGTACCACTATGCTTAGCTTGTAATGTTGTTTCTTCATGCATATGTATGTGGTATGTGTGTATGCATGTGTGTATGTCATAGTCAGCCACACACCACTGGGATGAATCTCCTGACCAGGCACAGTTTGGGGAGGAAGGTATTTATTGAAACAACAGACCCAGGGGAAGATTCAGAATGAAGAAAAAGGCTGGCCCCCTTTCACAGATCCAAGCAGAGAGAAAAACCATCCAGAACCCCCAGCCAGCACACTCCAACTCTAACCAGCAGCAGGACTGCCAAACTTCAGCTCCGAATGCTTTTTGCATATATATCACTGGAATTTTATATCTACCTCAGAATTACCTTAGTTAGGGCTGTGGAAGTTCAAAAATCCAGCCTAGGTGACACCTCCTCCAGCCACACAGCTGGAGAAAACCTTTTTATACACTTTTGAATTTATTGGGGGACATTTAGTCAAACTACCACAGTGTATATGCATGTTCATGTGTTAACACATGTGCATGTGTATGCATGTGGAAGTAAAAGGTCAATGTTGGGTATCTTCCTCAGTCACTCTTACCTTATTTTTTTTGAGACAGTGTCTCTGAATCTTGAACTCACAGATTCAGCTTGACTAGCTTGTCAGTACACCCTAGGTATCCCATGTCCACCTCCCAGTCAGCTTTATAAAAAATACTTTTATTGTATTCGGAAGGAAAGAGTGGCTACCTTGAACTCAAATGGCAGTTGTAGGCTCAGAATTTCTCTTGAAATTTGTGATTCTCTCTGTTTTTTAGGCAGTGTCTCTCTTTGTAGCTCATGCTAGCCTAAATCTCAGGATCCTCCTGTTTCCATCTTCTGATGCTCAAGTTACAGACATGTACTACCATACTCTTTCTCTTATGCTGGAAAATTCTTGTTGATTAGATTTCATTTCTTCTTATTTTTTATTATTACATATGTGGTACATATGTCTATGCATGTTTGTTCATGTTAGGTGTCTTTCCCTATTGTTTTTCTGCCTTTTTTCCTGGAGGTGGGGTCTCTCCCTGAACGTGGATCTGATATTTTAGGTCAGACTGATACGGGTTGCTGCTAATTAATAGTAAGCAACATGGGGGGAGAGAGAGAGAGTTTTGGAATCCTCCCTTCCCCCTCCTCCTACTCCGAGTTCTTGTCCTCTAATGCCAAAGAATTTTACACAGGGACAGAATTAAATTTTAATTACACATTTATTCTAATTTAGTAGATCAGGAAAAGGGGAGTTGGATGGGGAAGTTGGATGTGGGAAGTCATAAAGTTTTCTTGCCACCAGTGTGGGGAAAACACGTTTCAGAGAGTTCACAGAGCTTTTACTATTTAGTTAGATAAACAGCCCAAGAAAATATAACAGAAAAGCTCCCTTTATGAGAAAGAGAGGTTCATGAGAGAAAAGGTCCGGAGCCTGCCCCCTACCCCAGCTGAGGTAGGGGTATAGGCCTTACCTCACTGAGGCCTGGGTCAGCAGTCCTTCTACTCCATTGCCATGTGGGGGAAAAGGCAGGCTTCCTCTCGGGAAGCTAGTTTTAAGTCCTCCCCAGTTGAGTTAGAGGGACAGCTGATTGGTTCATATCTGACCAATCAGTTTTAGCACCTAGGTTGTAGCTCTAACTAAACACCTCCCATTCAAGGGGAGGGGCTGGAAAGGGAGGGGTGGTCCCTACACACCGGACTGTCACAAGACTTTAGTTCCCGTAACTCTTGGGTCTCTGCTGCCAATAGGGCTGGGTTATAGGTGGGAGTGGTAATGCCCAGTTTTTCACATGTTGCTGAGGATTCAAATTAGGAAGTCTTGGGCCCTCTTAGGCCCTTGTGCATGTATGATAAACAATCTTAACCGACGGAACCATTTTCCCAGCACATTGAACCCATTTTTTTAACAATGCTAAATCTATTTCTAAGAGAATAAGGTGGGGTTAGGGGTGTAACTCTAAGTGGTAGAGCATTTGCCTAGCCATGCGCAAGCCCCTGGATTTTATTCACAGCATCATTCGAAACAAAGCAGAACAAAATGAAGTATTATCTCATTGTCAACATTCAAATATCTATAAGAAAACAGCAAGAAAAAATTGTCTTTTTATAAACAATATAGAAATGTTACTGCTTTTAAATTTTCATGGTTTTCGTTCTTTATAAACTTAAGCCAGTGACATCAAATATTGAGAGGTCTTTTGCTGTAATGTTCAGATGACCCCATGAACTGTACAGAGGTACTGAATCATAGTGCACATGTAGATATGGCATATCTGTGAGCTTTCATTTTCAGCTTGGGATATGACTTTTATTGCGCTTATTCACCAGAATGGACCTAGTGTCTATACAAAAACGAATGTTTGTTATTTACAACTTCACTACAACAATTAAAATCAGTCAGTTTTAAGACAACAACAACAAAAATCAGTCAAAGCTTCTTTGAAGTCAGAGTACCCTGAAATATGGCTAAGATACTGTTGTTTCTGCCTCCGGGGGCGCCGTTAGCCACTGTAGAGGGAAAATGGTGAAGTGGTGGGAAGCTGAGCAAAAGTTGGTCGTCGCTGCTCCGCTGTCTCAGGGCGGTTCCACAAAGCTAGGGGCTGTCGCAGGGGGGTCCGGTGGGACACAGACGCGAGCAGATGTGTATAGTGTATCCAGGTGGTTTTTTATTCAATTGGGAGAACTTACATTTATAGGAAAAGGGGGCCAGGGGGATGGGGAATAGGGAAGAGAAAAGGGGATTGGTTGGTCGGGGTGGTGAGTTAGCGGCCTGCACTCCGATAGGTGAGTATGGACAACCTGAGAATACCTAATTTGGGGGGCCTGAGTGGTGGGAAATACGTGATTCTAGCCATGGTCCGTGGGGATGGGTACAAGGAAGTTTGTTACTTGGGTCTGACACCCATTGTCAGTCATGCTGAGATGGGAATGCTGGTTACTGTGGCTTGCCCATGGGGGTTGTGAGTTAGGGTTGATGGAGCTGGGAAACGCCTACCTTAACCCTTTGTTCTCCATGCCCTCACTAGCAGTGCCAACAAGCAGTGCCCAACAAGATACAAATGCAGAAATTTGGTTGGTTGGGTAGCTAATTAAATTTACAACTTGCTCAACAAGAATTATAAAGAGGCAAAACAGAGATACAGTCCAGTGGAATCACCAACACTGGAGAGCTGTTAAATCTTTAGGGTCCTGGGGTAATATGGGATCCAGGCATCCTTCAGACACTCTGCTGTTGTCCTTTGCCCAGTCCAAGATTTGTGTCTGTGTGGGCTAACACCACCAGCTGGAGTTGTAGTCTTCGTGAGAGTTCAGGTTCTCATCTCCATGAAAAGCAATTTGTAGGTGACATAGGTAATATACTAACCTGGAAGTCTGTTGATGTATTTCCTGCTGGATCACATGCTCCAGGATGACTGTGCTATGCTCAGCAGCCTTGATGCCCACGTGTCCAGGGCTGGGTTTCCTTGATTTCTGAGGTCCATGGATATAGCCCACCAGGAACTACAAGCTGGGAGCAGAAAACCATGTTTGTCTTGGACATTCTTTAGTCTTTTCCAGTCTTATCTACCTCTCCTCCAGCCATTTTGATGGGTGTGCTGGCACAAGCCTTTAATCACAGCACTCAGGTGGCTGAGGTAAGAGGATGTCTGTAAGTTCAAGGCCAGCTTGGCTACATAGTGAGTTCTAGTTCCGGTTCCTTCCTGAGGTAGAGAAAACCAAAAAGGTGAGTGAGGGTATAGGGGATGGGGAGGGAGGAAGAAATGATACAATTTTCCCTTCAAAAATATCCTTTCATAATTAAGGATTGTAGAAAAGGAAAAAAATGCCTTCTGATAAGATGACTAAAATAAAAATGTCATTTGAAGTTTTGGCAGAATAAAATGACTTGGAAAATACTTTTAGAGACCAGGCTCTCAGTAATGGAGACATATAACATTGTATAATCACCTAGTTGCAGCAATCCTGGTAGTGGTCAGGTTGAAGTAAACAGCTTGCTGAAATATGCCATCTAGTAGCTGTTTCATCCAGTTCTCTAGCTAGTAAACAGCATGCTCTCCCTCTTAAATGCTAATTTTGCTATGGTCACAACTGTAGCCTGAAGGCTGTTTCCCCCCCCACACACACACATTTTGAATGTATTGCCTCCTCTTCTATCGTTCACTGTTGCTGATGCCACCCACGGAAAAACCCAATGTCCATCTGCTTTTGGTTCCTTTGGAGTTAATTTGTCCTTTCTCTAGAGTGGCTTTTAAAATTTTACCTTTGTGATGATGTTCTGTGTCATTGTCACTATGATATGTTTAGTCATAGATTTAAATTTATTTATGCCAGGTGACACAGAGTAATTTTCCATCTGGAAAATTGTGTGTTTAATTTTAGAATAGTCCAAGTCATATCTCCATGGCTTTTGCTTCTCTGTTTATTTCTTCTTCAACTCCAATTGGCTATGCTTTCTTCTGTGGCCTTCAGCACATCTATTATTTCCAGTAATAGCCTGTCTTTCTATGTTGTAATCTTTCTGGGCTTACCCTGAATGCATTCTTTATCTTCCAAATTAATAATTCTCTGTATAACTGCAGATAGATTAGAATTTTTCTTTGTCTTCAAACCTCTGTCATTGTTCTTTGATTCTAGGATTTTTTTTTAAATTATTGTTATTTTGATTTGGGGGGAGTAAGGCCTTACTAGATAGCCCAGGCTGACCTTTAATTTGTTATGTGGTCCTAGTTTAGCCTCAAACTCTATTTTCCTGTCTCTGCCACCCAATTCTGGAATTATATGCTTACAGCTCCACACCCAGCTTAAGCCCACAATTTATAAGCCATTTTTTTAATATTAACTGACTCTTGTTTTACTTTTTCTTTTTTTTGTGTGTGTGTATGGTTGCTTTACTTTTATTTAGAGGCTTCTAGACATACTTGTGTATTTAAAGTTATCTTAAACTTATTCTGTTTTCATTTTTAAAAATATTTTTATTTATGAGAGAGAGGGAGAGAGAGAGAGAGAGGAAAGAGAGATGAAAGAGAAACAATGGGCATGCCAGGGCCAGTAACCACTGCAAAAGAACTGCAGATACATATTCTTCCTCGTGCATTTGACATTATGTGGGTACTGGGGAATCGAACCCTGGTCCTTAGGCTTTGCAGGAAAGTGCCTTAACCACTGAGCAATATTTCTAGCCCTGTTTTTATCAGATGGGCAGTGGTCTTTGTATTTTTTGGCTGTTCTTAGTGTTGCATTTCATCTTTTGTGCTTCTGGAATTTTGTCTTGAAGGTTTATTTTGAGTTTGAGTTTAAATTTCATTCTCAGTTCTCTAAGATCTTCCCTTTCTAGGAGTAAAATGTTGGTCCCTACCAGATGCATAGTACAATCCCACATCCATGTTCTTTAGAGTTAAGTCTTACACTTGAGACACAACACTTCCATCAGGCGTGGATGTCAAGAATTCTCAAAAATGGTACCAAGGTGTTGGGGGATATAGCTCAGTGGAGGAGCGCTTGTCTTACATTTGCTAGGCCCTAGGTTCAAGCCCAGCACTACAAAAAATGACACTATTAAAATTGGTGGTTTAGCCTAGGACCATCTGTGATAGTATGCAAATGCTCCTTGATATTTGATTGGATTCTGTGGCCCCTCGAAACCCACTTTAAATTTAATATATGTAAGCCAAAAGTATAGTTAATGTACTTGATCTATTGAACATAACAGGTTAGCCTCTAGTCTATTATATGCATTCAGAATACTTATATTAGTCTACATTTCGGGAAAATCTTTTAATACAAAACCTAATTTATATTAAAATGTTGACTATCTCATTTAGTTTATTGAATATTATCCTGAAAGTTAAAAATACAATGGGTATATAGACACTCTTGCACCAGGATAAACTTGAAAAATCAGAAGTTGAATTATAAGTCAGGGACTGTCTATGTTTTTTCATTCTATTCTGACATAGGTAGCCCCAGGCAACTTCACAGGCTCCATACTGGTTTTGTAGCTTTACAGGTAGCAAAGTACCACCAAAGTCTCTTGATTAATGGTATGAATTTTGTATCATTCCCCTCCTCATGTTGGGTATTTTTTTGAGGTAGGGTCTTGCTCTAGCCCAGTCTGACCTGGAATTCACTATGTAGTCTCAGGGTGGCCTCAAACTCATGGAGATCCTCCTACCTCTGTCTTCCAAATCCTAGGATTAAAGGTGTGACCCACCACACCTAGCTCATGTTGGGCATTTTAATCATGTTATCATTTTGATTCTGTACATGTTGCAGTTACCTTCTCATTGCTGGGAAAAACACCTGATCAGGAGAAGTTTTTGGGAGGAAAAGGTTTATTTTAGGCTTATGGATTACAGGGGAAGCTTTTATCATGTCAGAAGAACCTGTTTTATTTCATCATACATCCTTTGGGGTAGGGTGGGGAGAGAGAGAGAGAGAGAGAGAGAGAGAGAGAGAGAGAGAGAGAGAGAGAGAGAGAGATAACAAACAGCCAGTTTTAAAACTAGCTCTCTAAATACCTAGTAGGGCTGAACTCAAGATTTGCCCCCAGTGAACTACCTTTGCCAGCAGGGCTCTTCCTACTACAGAAAAGTTGGAAGCTTAGTCTTAAATACCTGGCTCTATGGGGCCATTTGTATTCAAACCACCTCATTCCATCCCTGGCCCCCATAGACTCATCATCTCACAATGCAAAATGTACTCAGTCCTACTTCAAAAATCCCCATAGTCTTTACTAATTTTACCATTGTTCAAAAGTCCAAAGCCTAATCTGAGATTTAAGACTGTCTTTTAACTATGAGCCCTATAAATTCAAAACACAAATTACATACCTCTAATGCATAATGGCCCAAAGTAAATATTTCCATTGCAAAAAGAGGCATAACAAGGAGAGATTGGACCAATGCATAATCAGTAACCAGCCAGCAAACAGCAAACACCTGCAGTTCCAAGTCCATACCCAGTGATGAAGTCTCTGGGATTCCAATTCCACCCCTCCAGGTTGGCTGCTTAAAGTCCATGGAAAATGCCACCCAAAGCAAACAGCTTTCTTTGACAGCTGTTCCATAGTCCTATTATATAAAAATCATTCTTGGGTCTACACTGGTTCATCTTTTTAATATCATACAATGGTCTTACTGGGCCTCCATACTGGGATTTCAACCCTGCTTCACATTGCTGCATCTTAGTGGCTCCTGGAACCATGTACACTTCGTGACCCAATTCTCTGCATTTTTCATTCTTCCAAAATTAGTACCATATGGGTGGCATTGTCATATTTGTAAATCCAGTGGGCAATAAAGCTTGACCTTGAAGAGCTGGATGCTCTTTCACCAGTCTTCCTTCAAGCTCTTTCCTTTCAAATGACTGCATTCATTCTAGTGTAAGCCTGCCATGAGTTGATTTTACCCTCAGGGCATCTCATTTTCATTGTCCCAATGAAAAACAATTGGCCCACCTTTACTAGCGGTAATTTGCTTAACAATCACAGCCTAATTAACCTACAACCATTCTCTGCCTATAACTTCAAACTTGCTTATATTTTTTTCTATGATAAAGTACACATCTTTGATATCTTTGTGTTCTATATTCTTCTAGGCTCATCAGTTCATTAATCATTAATTTTAAATATAACATGGTTTATATTCTTTGGGTATGGGCAGAAGAAAACAGCCAGCCTTTCTGCCAGTATCCCAGTTCCAGCAAAGTTCTAACTTTCCCCTTTGAGATTATATAAGCCAAGTCTATACTTATATAAGCCCAAAATATCTCTGTATTTAGTACTTTTTGTCTCTCACCAGAATAGCCCATAAAGTTCTGCTTACAGGAATGCAAAGATTTTCCAGTCCAAGATCCCACATTCTTCCAAATTCTTCCCACAAATACCTTCCAAAAGTCCAAAACCCACATGGTCAGATTTATCACAGCAACAATTCCATCCCTGGTACCAATTTTTTGTTGAAGTTACCTTCTATTTGCTAGGACAAGCAACCAGAAGCAGTTTATCGGAGGAAAGGGCTTATTTTTGGCTTACAGATTCCAGAGGAAACTTCATCATCTTCATCTTCAGGAAGAAGCCACCTCATTTTATCATACATCCATAGAAGATAGAGCAAACAGCCAGAGCACAAACTGGCTCTTTACACGCCTAGTAGGGCTGGACTCAAGATCTGCCCCTAGTGACACACCTCCTCTAGCAGGGCTCAGACTGCTGAAGGCTAACTGGGAAGCTTAATCATAAATACCTGACTCTATGACACTATTTACATTTAAGCTAACACAGGCTTCATGGTAAGAACTTTGTATTATTCCCCTCCTCATGTGGGGCATTTTAATCATGTTATCATTTTGATCCTGCACAGAAGCTTTCAGCTGCTTCTACATGCTTCCAAGTCCCCCAGCTTGGCTCCATAGGAACCTTTAGGTTGCCCCTCAGTATGTCTCAAGTCTCCTTAATTTGAGCACTTGCATTCATATGTGCCAGTTCATATCATTTTACCAACAAGGAAATTGAGCTTCAACTATTTGAAGTGAGCTGCTTGCAATCTCACCACTACTAAGTGATAGAGCCTGCTCCTATAGAAGAACTTTGAAAGGTTTCTGGAGAAAGTACTAGAAATTTGCTGATAAATATTTAAATATAATATCATTCAGAGTATGCCAACAAAATTAAGAAGAGATCTGCAAAGCAAAAATCTGTGAACCTGTCTTTATTTCATTAGTTTATGAAGTACTTAGAGTGCTTGTGCTCTTTGAAGTGCTTTACAAATGCTAACTCATTTAACCCAGTCATGTCGATAGGGACTTTAACTGTTCTTCTTTTGAAGATAAACTAAAGCCTAGAGAACTTCAGACATTTGTACAAGGTTACCCACAGTAAAAAGAAAAATCGGGCAGAAGAGATAGAGGCACTTGCTTGCAAAGCTTGATGGCCTGGGTACCTATGTAAAGACAGATGTATAAAGGGGCTCATACAGTTGGAGTTTTTTTTTTTTTTTTTTTTGCAAAGGCAGAAAACCCTGCCTTGCCCATTCTCTCTCTGTGTCAAATATTTTTAAAAAGAATCACAGAAGTTGTGATTTCTTACAAAAATCATTTTTTTCTATTTTTGACATTTTCATACATGTATATAATGTATTTTGAGCTTATCCTTCCTCCCATTAACAATTTTCTTCTCCATTAATCCTCATCTTATGTTCATGCCTGATTTTAACCCATTAGGTTAAATTAGGATTGTTTGCACGATCAAGGGTGTATAGTTATTTATTTTGGAATAGGCAATTTACCAGTGATTACACTGCTGATGGACATGATTCCTTTCTCCCAGCAACCATTAGCTGCTGTTAATTACTCTGGAAGTTGTAGGGTCTCATGTATTCTTTCCCTGTTGATGGTGAAGTATTCAAAGGCTCAATTTTATACAGGAAACCACAACTTCTGTGAATTCACGAGTGTAACAAACATGTTGTATCCAGAAGACAGTGTTTTGCAACACTCGTCCCTGTCCTCCTCTTACATTTTTTCCACCCCCTCTTCCACAAGGTTCTCTAATCCTTAGAGGAGTGATTTAGCTATTCTGTTTGACACCGATCATACAGTAGTCACTTATTCTTGGCAATTTTGCCATTTATACATCTTTGCATTAACCACTGCCCATAGTAGCAAGAAATTTTGTGATTATGGCTTTAAGCAATACTAATTGTGGGGACAAATGTGGCATACAGGTCAAGCTTGTTTCTCTGGGGGTGCTCTTCAAGAGTATTTAGGCTGCCTCTGGAGGCACAGCATCCTGGATGACATGCATATAATTTTGTGGCTTTCAGTACTGCCTTCTTGGCCTCTAAAGCCTTTGCTTTGGCTTCATCTTTGGGAGGAACAGGGACTTCCTTGTTTGCTTTTGGTGTCATCTTGGTGAAAGGACATTAGTATATATTTTGATGACTGGGTGAAAATCTTTAGATCATTCAGAACAGTGACTGGAATTTGACCATATACCCTTAACAAAAGTTCACTGTTTCTATTATTATCACTCCAGGTCAAGTGAAACAAAGGTGAGATTTATTTGGAAATTTTTGAAGACTCAGGATAGCCAGAAATTACATAATGAGTGCCAGAGTTGGCCATGTAACAGCTTATGGTAGAAATACTTTTTTTTTTTTAAATTTTTGGTGATGTTGAGGATCAAACCCAGGGTCTCATAATACTAAGCAAGTTCTCTATCTCTGAGCCACCTCACCATCTCTTTGTTTTTATCTTATAGTGGAATTTTTGAGATAGTATTGTTATGGAACCTCAGCTGGCCTCTGACTTGTGATCCTCCTGTCTTGGCCTCCTTGATGCTGGGATTACAGGTGTTGGCACCATGTCTAGCTGAGAAACACTTTCTTTCTCACTCATGTCTATCACCTTTCATGGGCCAATTCTTTGTATATCAGGAGCTGACAAACTGTACCCTTCAGGCTCAATCCAGAGCTCTGCTTGTTTCTGCACATAATGAAAATGAGAAGGAGAGCTGGCAAGAGGCACACATAGAGCATCATTTTCAAACCTTCTCTCACAGGGAATGCAAGTCTAACGAGAATCTCCCAGAGTTCAAAGTAATCCAAATGAGAAAGATCAGTGGAGAGGATGGACTATCTTATCAGTCTTTCTATACCATACCCTCCTAACTTAAGGATCATGATGGTGGTTCACTATTTGTAGATTTTTTTTTTCTTGAAGATTTGAATCTGACCAAGACACACTGTCTTTCATATGTTGTAAATAAAACATTAGGCAAATGTTGTTTACTCAGCTGGCAGATTCAAAAGTTTACTGTGGTTGAGCCTTTGTTTTTTTTTTTTTTGGTTCAGGGGCTAGCCCAGGCTGACCTAAATCTGACAGTGATCCTCTTATCTTAGTGCTGGGATGAAAGGCATAAGCTATCACATCTGGCAAGTCTGTGTTTTTCAAACTGTGATGTTAATATTGTTTGTCAACTTGACAAGATGTAGAATCACATGGAAACCAACCTCTGTTCATGTCTGTGAGAACTTGTAGATTAGGTTGCGGTGGAAAGACAATAAATATGGGTGACACCATTCCTTGGGCAGGGATATCAAACTGAATAAAAAGATTAGCAACACTCATCTCTGTCTGCTTCCTGACTGTGGAGCAATGTGACACTGCTTTATACTGTGCTGCCATGCCTCCCCCCACACACACACTGCCATGATGGTTGTAACTTCAAACTGTGAGCCAAAACAAATCCTCCCTTAAGTTGCTTCTTATCAGGTGTTTTGTCACAGCAAGAAGGAAAACCGCTGAGTCACAATTAAAAGAAATAAGACTTGGTCTCCCCATATCAAGTTCTGGAAGGTGAAGAAGAATGAACAAAACTGCCAGAGAAGAAAGAGTACAGAACTTTTCTTCACCACTCCCTCAGAAATACCCTGCTCTACCCAGCAAGTTTTCTAGGTACCACCTGGTGATATAGTGTTAAACCCTTTTGTACGGAAGATGGAGAGGAAGCCTCAGTTTGTAGCCTCTGGTGCTGTTTATCTTTGAAATATCCAACTGTGCTAATCACAAGCAAAATTGGAAAGAAATGTGTGTTATCAGCTCTGTGGTAGATAGTTTTGCTTGCCTCTCGATGCTTCTGTCAGGACACTGTGGTAGGCGCCACGAGCTTTTTCCCTTCTTGGTAGCATATTAGTGATTTTAGTCTTGGGTACTGTTTCAGGCCAGACCCAGAATGTACTGCTAAAATGGATCATATTTTTACAGTTGTAAAAAACTTCTCTCTTGTTTACATTCAGCTATGCCACTAGGTGGCACTTCAGGGACATAACAGGAAATTGGGTCTACTGGATTTATGTTTTTAACCTTTTATTGAAGCATAATATGCATGTAGGAGTGTGTACATTGAATATAAGACTCAGTGAATTTCTAAAAGAGGAGTGCACACATGCAGTGTGCACCCAAATAAAGAAGTAGGATATGATTAGTACTCTAGAACCCCCATTGTATTATTTTCCTGGAACTATCTCCTGTTGTTAGCACTGTTGTAACTTGCAACAGTATAGATTAGATTTATCTGCTTTCTACTTTACATAGGTGAAATCCTGTATTATAGACTCCTGTCTGGTTGCTTTGACTTAAAAAATATTTGTGTGAGTCATCCATACTGTTGTATGTAATCGCTGCCGTATAGAATTCCACTGTGTGTACAAATATATCAGGGTTTGTTATTCTTAGTGGACATTGAATAGTTTTCAGATTTTTGTCAATGCCGAACAGTGCTGTTATGAACCTTTATGCACAAGCTGTTCAGTGGCTGTATGCTTTCTTTCATTTTCCTTAGATAGAAACATTAGAGTAAAATTTTGGGGCTACAGGGTAAGACTAGGCTTAGCTTTCACATATCTACAAAACAGATATACACAGTATATGCACAGATGCCCTTCACCAGTGGTCATCTTACTCTGGCTTTACATTCTCATCAGTACTAATGTATTTTATGACTGATTCCTAACTCTCATTTCATTAAAATAAAATTTGAAAGTGTGTATGTATGTGCGTGTGCATGTACATATGTATGGATATACATGTGCAGCTCAGAGAGTTGTCTGTTCACCACCTTCTTTGAGACACTATCACTAGCCTTTGCAAACAACTCTAGTCCACCAGCTTTGGATTCTCCTGGCCCTGCCTCCCATTGTTGTAGGTGTGCTGGCCTCCCAGATGCATGTACAACTTTGTGTACAGCTTAATATGGGTGCTGGAGATTTAAACCCTGGGCCAGCAGTCTTTGCAAGCAAATCCCTTCAACCACCAAGCCATCTCTCCAGTCACCTTTTATTGAACTTTTAAAGCCATATCCCTCTCATAGATACAGGTCATCCATGCAAGGCTGTGTCAGATCGAAGAAGGACATTTAAAATTTTAAAAACTTATTTATTGACAACTTACATAAATATAAACAATATACCATGATCATAATCCCCTCTCACCAACCTTCCTTTCCCCCTTGCTGAATCTTCTCTCCACTGAATCCTTTATTCTTTTCAACTAGTCTCTCTTCTATTTTGATGCCATCATTGTTTTTCCACCTTATGCAAGTCTTGTGTAGGTAGCATTGGCCATGTGATGTCATGAAAATCAAGGCCACATTGTGTTTGGAAGACACAGTATTGTAAGCACTCCTCTACTTCTTTTGCCACCTCTTCTGCAATGGCCCCTGAGCCTTAGAGGGTGTGCTGGAGATATCTCACTTAGTGCTGAACACTCTACTGTCACTTCTTAGCACTTTGTTGAGTTTTGAGTCACCACAGTGGTCACTGCCATCTGAAAAGTGAAGCTTCCTGTAACTAAAAGTGGGGTAACACTAATATATGGGCATAAACATAAGTATTTAGAGGGAAGTTTGGTGGGCATAATATATGCATTTAGCCAGATGGCAGTAGTATTTTCCCTCCTAGGGTTTATGATGCCCCAAGCCATAGGCTTTTCATTAGGTTTTTAGTTCCAGGAAGGAATTCTCTCCCTTGTAGTTGACCTCAAGTCCAATCAGAGAGCAGTTCATTTCCCCCATAACAGATATGACACCATTGTACCAGTTGGTACATGCCTGGCTGGTCAGCTACAATGATTTCAGGGTCAAGTCCGGTTCAAGATGGCTGACTAGCAGACACGCCATGTACCTCGGGAAACAAGGGCCAGGGTTTTCAGTGGGGATCCAGGTCTGAGCTTCAGACACCTCCCAACACAGGATCCTCATGACTGGAAGCTGCCAGCGTGGACCAGCGCTCGCAGGAGGCAGTGAGTCATCCAGAGCCAGCAGGCCACCATGCCTGAGCAGCCTCAGCCTGCCGGCTGCCTGAGTCTTTCATTCGGCCTCAGCCGGCTTCCCTAGGGTTTCCTTCCCGACCCTCCCGCCCTCTGTCTATTCCGCCCCTCTCGGGCAATTGCGGGTCTTTCCTTTCCAACTTTTTAAAAAATTTCTTATATTAATATCTTTTTTTCCATTGGCCGACTGTACATAGCCCCTCCCCCTGGCTTCTGGCCTCCAGCGCATATGCCCCACCCCCTCTAGCTACTCTGTTTCCTTTTTTATTTTTTCTTTCTTTCTTTTTTCTTTTCTTTCTCTTTTACCAGTTCAACCAGAGGCTCCTACGTAGCCTCCCCCCCCAGCATGTCTGAACTTCCCACCCTCACTACTCTGTTTCCTTGTTTATTTTGTTTTTTTCTTTTCTTTCTCTTTCACCAGTTAGAGGGGGGGCTCCTATGTAGCCCCTCCCCCAGGATTCCAGCCTCCAGCCTCCAGTGCATCTACACAGCCCCACCACTTGCTACTCTGTTTCCTTGTTTATTTTGTTTTTTTTTTCTTTTCTTTCTCTTTCACCAGTTCCACAGGGGCTCCTACGTAGCCCCTCCCACCAGCTTCCATCCTCCAATGCATCTGCCCTGCCCCCTTGCTACTCTGTTTCCTTGTTTATTTTTATTTTTATTTCTTTACTTTCTCTTTCATCGGTTCCACAGGGGCTCCTATGTAGCCCCTCCCCTGGCTTCTAGCCTCCAGCATGTCTGCCCCTACCCCCTCGCTAGTCTGTTTTTTATTTTGGGTTTTTTGTTCTTTTTTTTTTTCTTTTCTTTCTCTTTCACCTGTTCAACCAGGGGCTCCTATGTAGCCCCTCCCCCCGGCTTCCGGCCTCCAGCACACCTGCCACGCCTCCCCAAAACCTTGTTACTCTGTTTCCTTGTTTATTATTATAATGATTTTTTCTTTTCTTTCTCTGCCACCTGCCAACCAGATCCAGGGGCTCTTATGTAGCCCATCCCCTTGCACTCCAGCCTCCAACATATCTACCCTGCTCCTTTTCTGCCCCTGAGGAACCCATGAGCCCCTTTATCTGAGCCCAGATAACCCAGCAACACTAGTTCCAGGGATCTCAGTGGCCTCACTTTCCCTTCTGCCCCTCTCCCCGCTGACCCATCCCCTGGGCCTGCTGATCACTGTGGGCCTCTTCCTCTCATCTGCCCAATCTGGAGGCCCCACCCCCTGTTCTCCCGACATCCAGGGGTCTGCTCCCCCTCCCCACGACCACCAACCCCCTCAGCCC
>PVHP010031435.1:0-20911 GCA_004024765.1 Zapus hudsonius | reverse complement strand
TATGTGTAGTATGTAAAAATGAATTAAAAACTTGAACTCTAGCCTGAGGAAGGATACAGCAGTAAGAGACTTTTTAATGTGGCCTAATATAATACTATCTAATCAGTGCTATAAAAGTGACATTAAGCCTGTCCTGGTGGCTCATGCTTTTAACCCTGCACTTGGGAAGCTGAGGTAGGAGGATCACCTTGAATTGGAGGCCAGCCTGAGCTACAGATAAGTAGCCTGAGCTACAGTGAGATGCTGCCCCCAGCCCCCCCCCCCATAAAAAAAGAAAGAATAAATAAAGGAATAAACAAAAGTGGCATTCTCAGTGTGCTGTGGATCATTTTTCCCTAACTACTCTCACACAGTAGCAGCGCCTGGGAGCTGGCTAGGAATGATAGTGTGCGCCCTAGCGGTCAAGACAGAAGAAAGACAAGCTTATTTCATGTACTGCAGAGTGCAGCAGGCATGGCAGTAACCAGAACTGTGCCAAGAAACGAGATTCTTTTGGTTTTTTGAGGTAGGGTCTTGCTCTAGTCCAGGCTGACCTGGAATTCACTATGTAGTCTCAGGGTGGCCTTGAACTCACGGCAATCCTCCTACCTCTGCTTCCCAAGTGCTGGGATTAAAGGTGTGCGCCACCAAGCCTGGCTGAAACAAGATTCTTGAGCCCCCGCCTCGGGCTTTAGCTGGAGGTGGCAGGGCAGGCTGTATTTTGCCATGCTAACTACTGTATGCTACAGGGCTCAGTGTTAATTTTGTAAATATTTTCAGGTTAGCATACAGAGTAATGGATTTCACAGTGCCATTTTTTGTCCATATGTGTTATTTTTGTAAAATGTTTTATTTCCAGCCTTTACTAGGGTCTTGCACATTCCTAGGGCAAATAAAGAAAGGAAGCCACACATGGTGGAGCACACCTTTAATCCCAGCACTCAGGAGGCAGAGGCAGGAGGATCAGTGTGAGTTTGAGGCCAACCTTGGACTACAGAGTGAGTTCCAGGTCAGTCTGGGCTAGAGTGAGACTCTCCTTTGAAGAAAAAAAATATATATTTTTTTGCATGGTGGCGCATGTGTTTAATCCCAGCACTCAGGAGGCATAAGTAGGAGGATTGCCGTTAGTACAAGGCCACCCTGAGACTACATCGTGAATTCCAGGTCAGCCTGGACTAGAGTGAGACCCTACCTCGAAAAAACAAAACAAAAGCAACAAAATATATATATTTCAAGTAAAGGGAACATCATGAGCAAAGATAAAAAATAACTCTGGGGCTGCCGAGATGGCTTGTCGGTTAAGGCACTTGTCTGCAAAGCCTAACAACCAAGTTCAATTCCCCAGTACTCATGTAAGGCCAGAGGCACAAAGTGGCACAGCTGTCTGAGTTTGTTTGCAATGGCTGGAGATCCTGGTGTGCCCATTCTCACTGTCTCTTATATCTCTCTCTCTCTGCTTTCAAATAAATAATAATATTTTTTAAAAGAAAGTCATGAAAGTAGACATCAGTACATGTTTTTTTATTTATTTATTCATTTTCAAGCAGAGAGAGAGAGAAAGAGAGTGCACCAGGGCCACCACCTTGTGGGTCCGGCTTATGTGGGTACTTGGGGAATTGAACCCGGGGCCTTAGGCACTGGAGGCAAGTGCCTTAACCGCTGATTCATCTCTCCAGCCCAATAAAAATATTTTTAAAATAACTTTGTAGAATGCATGAAGAACTATAGATACTCCAACATGTGAGTAGAATACAGGCTTCGTGGGACAACTTAGAAAAGAAGGCATAGCTAGATAGATGTTCTCTCTCTCTCTCTCTCTCTCTCTCTCTCTCTCTCTCTCTCTCTCTCTCTCTCTCTCTCTCTCTCTTTCTGCCTCCAAATAAATACTTTAGAAATTGTGTGTTTAGGGCTGAAGAGATGGCTTAGCGGGTAAGACATTTGCCTGCAATGCAGAAAGACCCTAGTTTGATTCCCCAGTGCCCATATAAAGCCAGATGCACAAGAGGGCGCATGTGTCTGGAGTTCATTTGCAGTAGCTGGAGGTCTTGGTGCGCCCATTCTCTCTCTATCTCTCTCTCTCTCATAAATAAAATATTTTTTAAAAAAAGAAATTGTGTGTTTATGTAAGTGTGGTGTTCATGCATGTGTGTACATGTTCACATATGTGTGGGCGCATGTATGTGCATACACCGTGTGCACGTGTGTACGGAGGCCAGAGGTTAAAGTTGGATATCTTCCTTCATCACTCAGCACCTCAGTTATTGAGACAGGGTCCCACAGGAGGCCAGAGATCATCAATTCAGCATATCTAGCTAGTCAGCTTGCCCTGGAGCCTTTTGTGTCCATGTCACGAGCGCTGGGATTCCAGGTGGGCCACCATGCCCACCCAGCAGTTATGTGTGTGCTGGGGATCTGACATCCCATTTGTGCTGTAAGTACTTTACCAACCAAGCCATCTTCCCAGCCCTTACTGTATTTTAAAGCCGGCTCTAAATTGTCAAGGCTAACCCCAAACTTCAGATCTGCCTTCCTTAGCCTCCCAAGTTCTGAGATTGCAGGCATGCACAACCACTCCTGGCCCAACCATATCGGGTGTTTTTTCTTTTCTTTGCAAGAGAGAGTGAATGGGCATGTCAGGGCCTCCAGCCACTGGAATTGAACTCCAGATGCATGCACCATTTTGTGCATCTGGCTTTACATGGGTGATGGGGGATAGAAGCTGGTTGTTAGGCTTTTCAGGCAAGTGCCTTAACCACATAAGTGCCTTAAGCCCCATATTAGTTCTTAAACACAAAAATTTGAAGAAGGAAAAAAAAGCCGGGCATGATGGCGCATGCCTTTAATTTCAGCACTCGGGAGGCAGAGGTAGGAGGATCGCCATGAGTTCAAGGCCACCCTGAGACTACATAGTGAATTCCAGGTCAGCCTGGACTAGAGCAAGACCCTACCTCGAAAAACCAAAAAAAAAAAAAAAATTGCAACTGAATTCTTCACTAAGGACCAAGGAGGAATCACCTCTAGATTTTTTGTTTTGTTTTTCGAGGTAGGATCTCACTCTAGCCCAAGCTGGCCTGGAACTCACTCTATTTCCAGGCCGGCCTTGAATTCACAGTGATCCTCCTACCTCTGCCTCCTGAGTGCTGGGATTAGAGGTGTGCTACCACCACACCCGGATACCCCTAATGTTTTAATTTACAAATGGCTTGCTTCATTTATCGTTTCTGAGATGCCCCTTGGTTAGAATCACGGAGTAGCTAGCAAGTGTGGGAATCTGTCCTATCCCTTGGGTGTGTGAGGGTAGCCAAAAGTTGGAGAGCATGACTCAACTGTAAACTCTTCCAGAGCCAGAACACATCGCCTGGCCCTGTGCTGAGGACCAGACCAGGGCCCATGTTTGCTAGGCAACTCCTTTTCACTAAGCTCAATCCCGGCCCTTGTAGTCGCTCTTTAAAATTTCCCCACAAATTCTCACTGGAGCCTAAGTAAGCAGCTGATGCTACCTTGGTACCATTTCCCACTGTAATTGTTCAAACAAGTTATTTTGACCCATCAACTTTCACAGTAACTCTGGAAAAGCGTCTAATGTCATTGCCTGCCTCTATACAGAATCCTCACCATGGATGGGCTCATTGAGGACATTAAGCGACGCCGATACTATGAGAAGCCATGCCGCCGCCGCCAGAGGGAAAGCTATGAAACGTGCCGGAGGATCTACAACATGGAGATGGCTCGGAAGATCAACTTCTTGATGCGAAAGAATAGGACAGACCCATGGCAGGGCTGCTGAGCAGACGTCTAGTTGTGTGTTCACCTCTTTTCCTGTCATCTCTCCTAGCTCCCCTTCTCCACAATAAACCGAGAAGGCCTGTGTGAGCGTTCTCGTTCAGTGGACCCTCTCTATGATGAGAAAGTAGTCCGGGAGTGGCATGGTGCTTGCCAAGTTCAGTGGATAGACTTTCCATTTATGCAGGTTGAAAGGGTTCTGAAAAACAATGGTGGGGGATAAGTGCACAAAGACTTGAACTTTAGAAACTTTTTTCTAGACTGGGTATTTCTGGGCACAGACCTGGGATTCTCTATGTAGTCTCACAGTGATTCTCCTACCTCTGCCTCCTGAGTGTTAGGATTAAATAAAGGTATGCACCACCACACCTGGCTTGTTTTTTGTTTGTTTGTTTGTTTGTTTGTTTGTTTTGAAGTAGGGTCTCCATTCTAGACTGATCTGGAACTCAAACCAATCTTACCTCAGCCTCCCAAGTGCTGGGGTTAAAGGCATGTGCCACCATGCCCGGCCTCATTCCTGTTTTCTCTTTAGTTTTTCTTTTTAAAATATTTTATTGGGGTTGGGGATTTAACTCAGTGGATGAGCACTTGCCTAGCAAGTGCAAGGTCCTGGGTTTGGTCCTCAGCACCGCAAAAAAAAAAAAAATTATTTATTTGCACACGGAGAGAAACAGTACTGGGGAGTTGAACTGAGCCATCTCTCCAGCCCCTCTTTGGTTTTCCTAAAGGAGTCTAAGGGAGAGATGGAGAAATAAAACGATTGAAGAGTAAAGCAGTAAATGGATGGCAGCAGGGTCTTGAGATAGTATTTTTGAGAAATAAAGATCTTTCTTGCCTGGTGTGGTGGTGCACGCCTTTAATCCCAGCACTCGGGAGGCAGAGGTAGGAGGATTGCCGTGAGTTCAAGGCCTCCCTGAGACTACACAGTGAATTCCAGGTCAGCCTGGACTAGAGCGAGACCCTATCTCAAAAATAAAAATAAAAAAAGACCTTTCTTGTGTCCTCGGGCCAGCACCAGCCTCCCTGGTTAATGTTATGGCATCCTACTGCGAGCAGTCCCCATGCACACTAGTTTAAGAAGCCCTGGCTCCTAGATGAGATCCCCCTGCTGCTCTGCTGTCCACTTCTCTTCCCTTGGCTCCCTAACAGAAATGCTATCGGAGAACGCAAAGAAGAGGGGATAGCCGGCCTACCTCCCACCCAGAGAGGCGTCCTCCTAGCAGGGTAGAAAAGAGGCCGAGGCAGGAGGATTGCTGTGAGTTAGAAGCCAGCCTGAGACTACATAGTTAATTCCAGGTCCACCTGGACTAGAGTGAGACCCTACCTGGAAAAACCAAACACACACACAAAAAAGGAAAACAGCAGTTGCTTTGGCCTCCTAATGCTTTTGCAAACATTGCCCCCTTGTGGCATGATAGATTTCTTGACCTTTTTGTTTCTCAAAAAAAACCATGCACCAGGAACATAGCACTATTTCTTGATCTGAACTTTCTGCTTGCCTCTGCTTTATATTTTCGGGTGGCTTCTCATATGTATGATTTTCCTCTGGTCTCTGAATCCACCACATGTTTATTTTCCTTAACTCCAGTTTCACCACTAGCTCCAGGTGACCATGGATACAACTCTTTTCAAGATCTTTCATCTGGATTTCTTGTCTCTGATATTTTTCACTGTGCTATTCTTCCTTAAACTCTCTCCATTTGCTCTCTTAACTTCGCTTCCGAGGAAAGCACGTGGCTGATGATCTACATCTAGGTTTTTTTTAATATTTTGAGAGAGAGAGGCAGACAGAGAATATGGGAGCACCAGGGCCTCCAAGCCACTGCAAATGAACTGCAGACACATGCGCCCTCTTGTGCATCTGGCTGTATATGGGCAGTGGGGAATCAAATTCTGGTCCTGCATTGCAAGCAAACGCCTTAGCCGCTAAGCCATCTCTTCAGCCCTACATCTAGGTTTTATCTTCCACTCGCTGAAGCTGTACTATATTCCTTCCTTGGAAGCCGCTTTCCACATCCTTAGTCTCTACTCCAGTTTTTCCCTAAAAATTACAATTTGTCTTCCATAAGCCTTGTTCTAACTTTCCTTCCTAGATCTCAATCCCCTTTTATAAACTTCACAATTTGTGATTTCTCCCTAAATAAACAATAATTCATAAAAATAAAAGCTTGTTAGGCTGAAGAGATGGCTTAGCGGTTAAGACATGTGCCTGCAATGCAGAGGGAACCAAGTTCAATTCCCCAGTGCCCATATAAAGCCAGATGCACAAGAGGGCACATGTGTCTGGAGTTCATTTGCTGTGGCTGGAGACCCTGACTTACCCATTCTCTCTCTCTCTCTCTCCCTCCCTCTAATAAAATATTTAAAAATAAGAACTTGTTCAACTTTCATTAAACTTAGAACAAGTTACAGTAAAATTTTAATTAAGTCTTATGAAAATGCTTCAACATGATATTGTGGCCATTTTCAGGGTCCTTAATGACCTCAGTATCACTATTGCTAGCTTTTTCTACATTTCTGCAAACACATTCACATAAGCAGACTAATTTGGCTGGCTTTTTTTAAAAAATTATTTCTTTGCAATCAGAAAGAGAGACAGAGAATGGGTGTTCCAGAGTCTCCAGCCTCTGCAAACCAGATGCTCGTGCCACTTTGTGGATCTGGCTTTATGTGGGTGCTGGGTAATCAAATCCTGGTCGTTAGGCTTTGCAGGCAGGTGTCTTAACCTCTGAGCCATCTCCCACCAGAAGGAAGACAGAAATATATAAATTGATTATTTTATTATAGTGGTATTTAGAATCTTGTCACCTTTGCCCATTTTTTTAGACTTTGCCATGGTAAGTCTTAGTCAGAAATATGAGTAGGCCGTGGCTCGTTGGTCTAGGGGTATGATTCTTGCTTAGGGTGCGAGAGGCCCCGGGTTCAAATCCCGGATAAGCCCTTCCTTTAGCTGGGCATGGTGGCACACGCCTTTAGTCCCAGCACTTGGGAGGCAGAGGTAGGAGGATCACCGTGAGTTCAAGGCCACCCTGAGACTACATAGTGAATTCCAGGTCAGCCTGGGCTAGAGGGAGACCCTACCTCGAAAAACCAAAAAAAAAAAAAAAAGAAATATGAGTAGGCCTTTGTTTTTGTCATCCATCAATAGTGGAGTTGCCTTTTCTTCAGAGATATTTTTAAACCCTTAGAATAATTTTTAGTTTAGGCTTTTAAGATTTATGGAAATAACTGGAATTTGGTCCATTTTTCAGGTTGTGTTTAAACTCCCAGCGTTGTTAAATACTTAGTGCTAAACTCTTTTTAAAAATTGTTTCAGTTTCAAATGTTGTTTCAAGAATATAAATGCATATTTACAAATTTACTTGATAGGACCATGCAGGAGGAGGTGCGATATATGAATCCGAAAGTTTTGTGTTTAATAAATGAGAACAACATGAAAAGAAACAGCAAGTTGAAGGACTGAAAACAGATCATAGTTACATTCTTTGGATTTAATGTAGACCTGAGTCTAGTTGCTATAAATTCTCCTACAAATGGTATTTATTTTTTTTAATTATTTAGTTATAGCTGGGCTCAGTGGTGCACGCCTTTAATCCCAGCACTCAGGAGGCAGAGGTAGGAGGATCGCCATGAGTTCAAGGCCAGCCTGGGACTACCTAGTGAATTTCAGGTCTGCCTGGGTTAGATCAAGACCCTACCTCGAAAAACAAACAAACCAACAAAAATACTAGGGAACTGGCTGTAGAAATGGTTCAGGGGTTAAGACACTTGCCTACAAATCCTAATGACCTGGGTTTGATTCCCCAGTACCCACATAAAGCTAGATGCACAAAGTAGTGCATGCTTCTGGAGTTTGCAGTGGCTAGAGGCCCTGGCACACCCATTCTCTGTCTTTTCCTTTCTCTTCTCTCTCTGCTTGTAAATCAATACATAAATAAAAATATTTTTAAATGCTAGGGGATAACGGAAACCTGGAATTAACTTAGTCTCTGAAAATTATCCCCTGCTTGTTCAAATCTCTGGTCCTGACCATTGTCCAGAATGGGGACAATGATTGGTTTTAGCAGATAGTCAGGCAAGATGCCTAAAAAGGGCGTCAAGTGGCGGGCTGGTTAAAGTTCCACTCTGTTGTGATAGCATAGAGAAGAGTCTGAGAAAAGGGGTACTTTGGTAGTAGGTAAGTACATCTTACCTTATCCTAGACTCCAGTGAAACATCTGGCAGTCCCCTGAAGTGCCCGTGGCAAGGGCTGCCCCTATCATAATTTTTTTTTTCTTTGAGGTAGAGTCTGACTCTAGTCCGTGCTGACCTGGAACTCACTCTATAGTGCCAGGCTGGCCTCAAACTCAGCAATCCTACCTCAACCTCCTGAGGGCTGGGATTAAAGGCGTGTGCCATCACTCTGGGCTTCCAATGATAATTTGAGGATCGTATAATGTAGTGCTCTAGAAATACCCCTTCAAAATCGGAACTGTTGAATAATTAGACCTTGTACTTTCAGACTTTCAGAAGTACACTAAATATACTAGGCTGGGGATGTGGCTCAGTAGATGAGTGCCACATAAACCAGGTGTGGTAGTGCATGCCTGTAATCCCAGCAGCACTTGACAGGTGGGGGCAGGAGGATCAGACAAAATCAAGGTCATCCTTGGCTATACAGAAAGTTTGAGGCTAACCTGGAATACGTAAGACCTTGTCTCAAAAACAAAACAAAAACCAATGGGGCTGGTGTGGTAGATTGATCCAGGTGTGTCCTGTAAACTCCTGTGTGCTGAATGCTGGTAGGCCAGCTGATTGCATTTGGGAATTGAACCCTCTTGGAGATGTGTTGTTGGAGGTAGGGTTATGGGGGTCATAGCCAGCTTCCCTTTGTTAGTGTTTGGTACACTCTCCTGCTGATATCCACCTGATGTCCAGCCTCTTCTCATGCCAAGGTTTCCCCTGCCATCATGGAGTTTCCCCTTGAGTCTGTAAACCAAGATGAACCCTTTAGTCCCAAGAGCTGCTTTTGGTTGGGGGTCTTTTTTTTTTTTTTTTTTTTTTTTGCTTTTTGAGGTAGGGTCTTGCTCTAGCCCAGATTGAGCTATTTGGTCTCAGGGTGGCCTAGAACTCTCAGCAATCCTACCTTTGCCTCCCAAGTGCTGGGATTAAAGGTATGTGCCACCATGCCTATATTTTACAAATAGGATTTTAAAATATTTTTATTTATTTACTTGCAAACAGAGAGAAAGAATGGGCTGCCATGGCCTTCTGCCACTGCAAGCAAGCTTCAGATGTATGTGCCACTTTTTGCATCTGGCTTTACATCATTTCTGGGGTATCGGGCCCAGGTTTAGGCTTTGCAGACTAGTGGTTAACCACTGAGACATCTCTCCAGCCTCTAAATACAATTTTTAAAAGTACAATAAATAGGAAATAAGAGTTTTGTCTGTATGCTAACTAATAATATGAAAGAATAACTTGTTAGTATTCTTACAAAGAAAAGAATATGTGTTAACATAGATAATTGAAGAAAATACTGGACCTTTCCCTACAGGCCACCATCTATGTGTAACTTTGTATTTGATCAAAAGATCTGGATTCAGGGGCTGGAGAGATGGCTCAGAGGTTAAGGCACTTGCCTCCAGTGCCTAAGGCCCTGGGTTCAATTCCTCAGTACTCACATAAGCCAGACCCACAAGGTGGTGGCCCTGTGCGCTCTCTCTCTCTCTCTCTCTCTCTCTCTCTCTCTCTCTCTCTCTCTCTCTCTCTCTCTCTCTCTCTCTCTGCTAGAAAATAAATAAAATGCTTTAAAAGATCTGGATTCAGACATGACTCTTTTTTTTTTTTTTTTTTTGGTTTTTTGAGGTAGGGTCTCCCTCTAGCCCAGGCTGACCTGGAATTCACTATGTAGTCTCAGGGTGGCCTTGAACTCACGGCAATCCTCCTACCTCTGCTTCCCAAGTGCTGGGATTAAAGGCGTGCGCCACCACGCCGGGCTCAAGACACAGCATTTTTTGTAGTGCTGGAGATTGAACCCAGGGCTTGCATATGCCGACATGTAATATTAACACTGCACTCCACCTCTAGTCATGACCCTGCTGTTATTTCACTCTTGTTTCCTTCTGTGAGCTAAGATAATGGTATCTGAAGGTATCTGTGGTAAGGAGTAAGGGAGAATGTGTGTCAAGCACTTACCACAGAATCTGGTAAGAATGTAGAACCCAGTGTGCCAGCCAGAAACCTGATCCTCAACTCCTCCTCATTAATACCTAGTATCCATGAAACCCCTTCTGGTTGTGTGTGCTGTGCTAAATGCTGTCATCGTAGCTTCTGAATTACCACAACAGTTTAGCCAGCACTCTGCCATAGTGTTGCCTGGCTGCAGTCCATTCACACTTTGGTAAGAATGACTACCAAAATGTGACCTTTATACTAATAGTTGGTATCCATTGCCTTCAAAACCAAACGCAAACCACATGAGCCCTGCCATCCCGCTTTCTCTCCACCCTCTTGTCCCCTCTAATGAACTTTGGATCACACAGCACATGCTGTTTTCTGACATGATTTTATCATCCTTTGTTGTTGTTGCCTGTATGTGTGGTGTGCATGCATGGGTGTGTGTGTGTGTGTGTGTGTGTGTGTGTGTGTATCTGCACATATGAAGGTCAGAGTTAGGTGTCAGCTGTCTTCATACTGAGGTCTCCCTCTATTTACCAAGGCAGGTCTTTCACATAAATCCAGAGCTCTGTGGATTCAGCTACTCCAGCCATTCAGCTTCCCTGGGGATCCACTGACGACCTCTTTTCCTCTGAGATCACAGGCAGCATTTACACATGCACACCACATACAGTTCCCAACACTGTTGAACAGACTGCCCATTCCTCATTCCTCATTGAAGAGTCTTGGCATCCTTGTCAAAAACCAGCCGATCGTGCACTGGAGAAATGCTCAGTGGTTAAAAGTGCTTTCTTGAAGAGCCTAATGGCCTAAGTTCCATTCCCCAGCACCCATGTAAAACCAGATGCACAAAGTAGTGCATGTGTCTGGAGTTTGCAGTGGCAGCAGGTCCTGGCATGCCCATATTCACTCTTTCTGTTTCTCTCTCTCTCTCTCTCTCTCATAATTAAATATATTTTTAAACATCAGCTGACCAGGGACTTTGAGATGGCTTAGTGGTTAAGATGGTTGCCTGCAAAGCAAAAGGACCCTATTTTGAATCCCCAGTACCCAAGGAAAGCCAGATGCACAAAGTGGAGCATGTGTCTGGAGTTCATTTGCAGTGGCTGGAAGCCCTGGCATGGTGCCTGTTCTCATTCTCTCTCTGTCTCTTTCTGCTTGCAAATAAATAAATGTTCTTTTAAGTATAACTAATGGTAGGTCCATCTGCAGTCAAGTAGGACCCCACTTTTGTGTTTTTTAAAACATATTTACATATTTGAAAGCAGAGATAGAAGAGAGACCAACAGAATGGGCAAATAAATATTTTTTAAGAAAGAAAGAGAGCCAGGTGTGGTGGTGCACGCCTTTAATCCCAGCACTTGGGAGGCAGAGGTAGGAGGATCACCATGAGTTCAAGGCCACCCTGAGACTACACAGTGAATTCCAAGTCAGCCTGGGCTAGAGTGAGACCCTACCTCGAAAAACAAACAAAAAAAAAAAACAAAAAAAAGAAAGAAAGAAAGATAAATGATAGATTATTGAGTTTACTTAGGTAGAAACCACAAATTGGGTTTATTTAAGGGAAGCTGGGATCTAGGATGAAGGCTGGTGCAGAGTCACAAGCACATGGGAAGTAGGAAATGCACACTCATGTGGAAGACAGCATAGTTCACGAGGCTCATTTATGGGAAATGGGGGTCTTTAGGGAAAGAAGCTGGAACAGAGCCATAAACACGTGGGAGGTAAGACCATGGTAGAGATATAGAAGAAACACAGGCACGTGGAAGACAGCATCCACCTTGAGATTCCCCATGGATGGAAGTTAAAAGAGGTGATGGTTTGAGAATAGGAGAGTGCCCGGAAGTGAGAAATAGGTAGTAAAGACAGTTATTATATCCAAGGTTGCCCGAGTTTAGAGAAATTACACAGGTAGCAGGCCCAGAATTTCCAGGAGATACCCACGTGATAGAATTAGAGTGTGAGGGAAATACACGTTAGATTTAGAGATCAGAGGAAGATCATACATGTAATTAAAGTGAGAAGTTACCCCAAAATATAAAGCAGAGGCAAGCAGAAAATTACCCAGGCCAAGAAACAGTGCTCTGCTCTCCCCCACTCTGCCTGGCAGGGGTGGGGGTGGGTATCTAGGTAAAGCAAAGAGAAAACAGCATAGACAAGCCTTCATAGTTGGTCGAAAATGGATTCTTTTGTCGGATTGAGATAGGCAAAGGGAAGACATGATTGGATTGTAGATTTCAAGGGCAGACCTCCAAGGCCAGCCCACCTAGGTAGTGTGCTAGACTGTAGGCAGCAGGGGCGCTGTAGCAGTTGTAGATCAATCTGGATTAGACATGAGTCTGGGTCCTGCCAAGGAGAGATGGCATCTTCTGGTTCTCTCTGTGGACTCCTGTCCTTAACTGAAACTGCCTAAAAGAAGCTAGCTTCCTCCCGATTCTCCTACAATACCCTTTTGCGGTAGAGGTTCCCCGCTCTCCTTTCTCCCTCCCTCCTCTTTTCCTCTCCACCTACCCCATTCTGTTGAAGAAACTTTTCTCCAGGCTGGCCTCCAATTCTTGGGCTCAGCTGATTCCTCCTGCTTCAGCCTCTTGAGCATTTAGGACTAAAGTTGTGTACTATAGTGTTTTCAACTGTATGTCATTTAACTTAAAATTTTTTAAATATTTTAATTATTTATTTATTTGCAAGGAAAGAGAGAGAGAGAAGAGAATGGGTACACCAGTGCTTCCAGCCTCTGCAAACTCCAGACACATGCGCCACTTTGTGCATCTGGCTTGACTTGGGTACTGGGGACTCGAACCCAGTTCATTAGGCTTTGTAGGCGAGCGCCTTAACTGCTGAGCCATCTTTCCAGCCTCCCTTCCGCCCCCCCCCCCGCTTTTTGGGTATTTTTCCATGTAGCCCAGGCTGACCTGGAATTCACTATGTAGTCCCAGGGTGGCCTCGATCTACAATCTACAACCCTTTAAAAATAATATTTATTTATTTGCAAGCAGATAAAAATAGGAGACAGAATGGTCATCCCAGGGCCTCTAGCAGCTCCAGATGCAAGCACCACTTTGTGCATCCAGCTTTATGTCAGTACTGGGGAATTGAACCCGGGTACTTAGGCTTTGCAGGCAAGCGCCTTAACCGCTGAGCAATCTCTCCAGCCCCTTTACTTATTTGTTTATTTATAAATATTTTCGGGGGTAGATTTTAAATTGCTTTTCCGGTCTTCTCTTCTGCATGACCTCTGGAACATTGTTCCCTCGGCGGGAAAGGAGCTGCTCTCGGCTTGCCTTTCTAGCAGAGGGGCCCGCAGCCCGGCTCACAGTGCTCGCTCCCGGGCGGGCTGCGCATGCGCCTCGCCGACCGGGACGCGGGCGGAACCGCGGCTGCGCGAGCCGGCGCCCGGGCCTCGGTCACGTGTTGAGGGACAGCAGCGTGGCGGCGGCCGTGTCGGTGGCGACGGAGGGCCGTAGGGCAGCCATAAGATTTCCGGTTCCGGTGTAACGTTCGGGCTCCGTCTCAGGGGCTGAAGTTTGTGTGGTGAGTGGCGGGCCCGGGCCGGAGGAGCGCTCCCGGGGCCGAGCCGGGCCGAGCCGGGCGGGGCGGGGAGCCGGCCGCGGGAGGATGGCGGGACGGGAGGACGGGGCCGGGCTCCGGGGCTCCGGGGCGGCGGGAGGCCGGGCCTGCACGCGCGCGCGGAGCGCGGTGCCGCGGCAGCTCTCCGGGCGTTTTACAAAGGACCGGGCTGAGCTCCGGTGTGGCCTTCGGGACCGAGACCTCCGGGACTCGGCGTGCAGATCGTTCGGGGCTGGGGCACGGGGTCTGCCTGCTGGGCTGCTGGCTCTGCTCCGCGCGTTCGGTCTAGGTTTCCTCCCTTTCCTACGGGAAGAAACGGAGGCGCTGAGAAATTCAACTAACTTCTTAATGAAGGGCTGTGAAGACTTTTCAGTGAGGTCTTTTCCTTCTGGCTGCTCCCCTGTTCGTGCGTGTGTGTGCGCCTGTGCACAATGAAGATGTAGAAACTGATAGGCATTACAGAACCCCTATAGAACCATTGCGAGAACTTGTTACCAAGGCGAATCATCTTTCAGTCTTAGCTTCCTGACTTTAGCCTGCCAACTTTATTCAGCTATACCAAATTAGATCCACTATTTGTTGGCAGATTTTAACTTTATGGACAACTATTATAAATATAGACAATATACCACAGTCGTGATTCCCTCCTGCGGCTCCCTTTTCCCTTCCACTGAACCCCGTCTTTCCAACTAGTCGCTTTTCTAATTCTGCCATCCATATTTTGCCTCCATTGTGCAGGTCTTGTGTAGGTAGCTTCAGACACTGTGAGGTCATGAATATCAAGGTTACTTTGTGTCTGACAGCATTGTGAACAGTCCTCCCCTTCCTTTGGCTCTTAACATTCTTTCCACCACCTCTTCCTTAATGGTCCCTGAGCCTTGGAAAGTGTGATAGAGATGTCTCAGTGCTGAACACTCCACTGCCACTTCTCAGCACTTTGACCATTTCTGAGTCACTCCAGTGGTCACCATCTGACCCATCTGAAATAGAAGCTTCTCTAACAAAAAGTGAAAGTAGCCTTAACATATGGGCATAAGCCTAAGGCTGACCTAGAACTCACTATCAAATCAAGAACTCATTATCAAATCAAGGCTGGCTTTGAATTTACAGTGATCCTCCTTCCTCTGCCTCCTGACTGCTGGGATTGAAGGCCTGCACCATCACCCCTGGCTTTTTTAAAAAATGTATTTGTGTGTATGTGTGCTTGTGCGTGAGTTCAGTTCACACATACATAGCACATATATGGAAGTCAGAGGATAACTTTCAGCCTAGTCTTTGCCTGAGACAGAGTCCTATGTAGTCCATGCTGACTTTGACTTTTCTGTGTAGCAGGGGCTAACCTTGAACACCTGATCCTATCTCCAATTTACAAGTTCTGAGAATTATAGATATTATAGATTTGTACCAACCTACTGAGCCAGACTGCTGCTTTTTTTGGGGGGGAGGGGGAGGGTATCATTCTAGCCCAGGCTGACCTGGATCTCACTCTGTAGTAACAGGCTGGCTTCAAACTCATGGTAATCCTCTTATACCTTTGTTTCCTCTGGGATTAAAGGCAAATTCCACTACACCGGGCAAGACTGCATCTTTTTTTTTTTTTTTTTTTTTTTGCTTTTTCGAAGTAGGGTCTCACTCTAGCCCAGGCTGACCTGGAATTCACTCTGTAGTCTCAGGCTGGCCTCAAACTCACATCCATCCTCTTACCTCTGCCTCCCAAGTTCTGGGATCAAAGGCATGCACTGCCACGCCCAGCTCAAGATTGCATCTTTTGAGCCTTGTGTCCTACCAAACTGAACTAGCCCGGTGGCTACAAGGCTACATCTTTTAGAAGTAAAGATGTCTTAAACACCTTGAAAGATTATTACATACATCATACTATGATAAACAGCAATGCTAAGTAGAAATTAGCTGGGAAATTGAGGTCAGTGGAGTTCATTGACTGGCATATAGCCATTATGAAGAAAATCAGAAAGTTTTCTGTTTTTGTAAATGTTTGAGATTTAGGGAGGAACACAGATATAAATAGGAATAATGTTAAATTTTTTTGTTTTGTTTTGTTTTTTTGAGGTAGGGTCTCACTCTAGCCCAGGCTGACCTGGAATTCACTCTGTAGTCTCAGGGTGGCCTTGAACTCATGGCGATCCTCCTACCTCTGCCTCCCGAGTGCTGGGATTAAAAGCATGCGCCACCACGCCCGGCAATGTTGAAATTTTATACCAGCTTGCATTAAATAAAAATATATTGAGCAGAGTTCTGACCTAATAAATAGAAGAATAAAGGGGAAAGAATCCAAAATGTAGGTAGTCTTTTCTGAGTTTAAGGATTACACTGGTCCAATCAGCTGGATCCAGTAGAATATGATATAGAATTGCCTGTGTGTAGAATGCCTACCACCCCAAATAAAACTACAGGGAAACAGAACAGAACATCCTTAACAATTATGAGATTTAACAAAGGATGGCTGACTGGACAATCCTTACCTTATTTGTATCCCTTAGAAGAAGGGAACCTATAGGTCACAGTTGAATTAATGAATGCCTACCTGAAAGTATCAGGAATAGTAAAGTTGACTTCTAGCTCAACTTTTTATTTTATTTTATTTATTTATTTATTTATTTATTTTTGTTTTTCGAGGTAGGGTCTCACTCTAGTCCAGGCTGACCTGGAATTCACTATGTAGTCTCAGGGTGGCCTCGAACTCACAGCAATCCTCCTACCTCTGCCTCCCGAGTGCTGGGATTAAAGGCGTTGCCCGGTTTAGCTCCACTTTTTAAAAGGCAAAAGATTTATATGATAAGAAGAGAAGCCAGGGTACTAGCTCCACGTTTAGTGTTCTGCGTCTGCCAGTCCTTTATGTGACAGGATCAGGAACTAGAACTCATTCCTCAGACTAGGTTTTTCCCAGGCTTTTTTGGTTTGTTTTGTTTTCTTTTTTTTTTTTTTAAATATTTTATTTATTCATTTTCAAGCACAGAGAGAGAGAGAGAGAGAGAGAGAGAGAGAGAGAGCGCGCACCAGGGCCACCACCGCGTGGGTCTGGCTTACGTGGGACCTGGGGAATTGAACCCAGGGCCTTAGGCACTAGAGGCAAATGCCCTAACCGCTGAGCCATCTCTCCAGCCCTGTTTTGTTTTGTTTCCTTCAGTGAAGGAATCACAGAAAAGAGATCCCTCAGGGCTGGAGAGATGGCTCAGCGGTTAAGGCACTTGCCTTCAGTGCCTAAGGCCCCGGGTTCAATTCCCCAGGTCCCACATAAACCAGACCCACAGGTGGTGGCCCTGGTGCTCTTTCTCTCTCTCTCTTTCTCTCTCTCCCTCCCTCTCTCCTCTCTTTCTCTCTCTCTGCTTGAAAATGAATAAATAAAATATTTTAAGAAAAGAAAAGAGATCCCTCAGACAAACAAAATTGTCCTTGAGGTCCAGTGTGGTGGTACATGCCTTTAATCTAGTACTAGTGAGGCAGACATAAGAGGAGCACCCCAGTTCGAGGTCACCCTGAGACTACATAGTGAATTCAAGACCCTACCTCAAAAAAGGAAACCAAAACAAACAAACAAGACAAATTGTCCTTGAGCCTGTCTCTCAAGATGGAAACTCCAGGCAGAGAATCTTAAGAATTCAGAGCGGCCCTTGTCTTTTTATTAGAGAAAGTACATCTGTTCATTTTCAAGGCTATAGGTAAAAAGTTCAAATAGCAGATGACTAATTAAGCAATTTAAAGTATGTCCATCACATCAACTGTCAAGTTTATAGGTAAAAGGTTTAGGTAACTAGGGAGCTTAAAGAGAGTACATCTGGGAATTGTTTCTAAAAGCTACTCATCAAAGGAATTTATAGTTGAAAATATGGACTTCCATAAAGAGGAGACAAATAGGAGTTAGAAAAAATTCTGCTGGTATTGCATGTAGAGGTGGCAGAGAGTGAATGTAGCTGATGTATGAACTTTTTGAAAACACACAATATATGAAGACAGTGTATATGAGTGAAATTATCTACTGCTGGGGATTAACACCATCCCAACCAGGCAGGTATGTAGTGGGTTAAAATTCAACTTTGAGAAGCTGAATGTGGTGGCGCACACCTTTAATCCCAGTATTCTGGAGGCAGAGGTAGGAGGATTGCCATGAGTTCAAGGCCACCCTGAGACTACATAGTGAATTCCAGGTCAGCCTGGACTAAAGCAAGACCCTACCTCGAAAAACCAAAGGGGGGGGGGAAGATAAGGTATAATTTGTTGTGGTGGCTTATGTCTTCAATACCAGCACTGAGGTGGCTGAGGTTGGCGAATCCCTGTGAGTTTCCGGCCAGCCTGAGTTAGAGTGAGACACTGCCGCAAAACATAGTCAGATTGGAATGGGGCATGCTGATGTACTTCTGTAATCCCATCATAGAGAGGCAGAGGCAAGATGATTTTGAGTTCAATTACAGCGTGGGCTACATTGTGAGATCCTGTCTCAAAAATTAAAGAATTGGATGGGATCTGTTTCCTTCAACTTTTTTTCTTTCTTTTTTTTTCCGAGGTAGGGTCTCGCTCTAGCCCAGGCTGACCTGGAATTCACTGTGTAGTCTCAGGGTAGCCTTGAACTCACAGCAATCCTCCTACCTCTGCCTCCTGAGTGCTGGGATTTAAGGCGTGCGCCACCATGCTGGCTTAATATTTTTTTAAAAAAAGAAAATTTAAGGCGTGCTTCACCACATCCTACTTTCTTTTTTTTTTTTTTTTCTTTGATTCTTAGTTCTTAGGGAAAGTACTTTCCTTCCAATGAAGTGGGGGAATATTCCTAGGGATTGAAATAGGGCTGGAGAGATGGCTCAGCAGTTAAAGATACTTGCATGTAATGCCTACAGGCCTAGTTTCAGTTCTTCAGTACCCATGTAAAGCCAGATACATAAAGAAGCACAGGTGTCTGGAGTTCGTTTAGAGCAGCAGAAGGCCCTGGTGTGCTCAAACTACTATCAAATAAATAAAAAAAATATTTTTAAATGAAAATAGGAATGGTGAAAGCATTCCTGTTATACCAACCATTGACCTGGATTTCTTTTTTTCCTTCTAACTTTTGTCTGGTTTCTTTTTAGGTATAATATTGAGTCCCACTTGAGCTATCATTCTCCTTTTCCTGAAAATGGCACTGTCCAAAAGGGAGCTGGATGAGCTGAAGCCATGGATAGAGAAGACAGTGAAGCGGGTGCTGGGTTTCTCAGAACCCACTGTGGTTACAGCAGCATTGAATTGCGTGGGGAAGGGCATGGATAAGAAGAAGGCCGCTGGTATGTCCCTTTCTTCCTCTTGACTCAACAAATAAGAGCATCCCAAACAGTGCTTTGAGCTTCCCCCAGATTCTTCCTGCTAGGAGCATCTAAAGAAAGGTCAAGCCATGTTTTATTTTATGTTGCAATGGAAATAGGTTAAGTAATTTTTATCTTGTTCTTGTGTTTGTATATACATATTATATTATACTTTCATAATTTAATTAATTAATTTGCAAGCAGAAATAGAACAGAGAAAGAGAATGGGTGTGCCAGGGCCTCCAGCTTCTGCAAATGAACTTTACATGCATGCTCCACTTTGTGCATCTTGCTTGACATGGGTACCCGGGAATCAAACCTGGGTTGTTGGGCTTTGCAGGCAAGCACCTTAACTGCTGAGCCATTTCTCTGGCCCTTATTTGTGTATTTGACCAATATATTTGAGTCACCTAAGTCAGATTTATTTAGGAAATAATGCTGAAATCACATAGGTGATTCAGATTGATGTTTCAACATATGAAAAATCTTTATAAAATATGTGGAGATGGTAGGCACGTGCCCTTCTATAGAGCTCAATTCCCACCATTCATTTTAAACTTTGATGTTCAATTTAAGCAGAATGCTCAGGCTATAGTACCTCCTACTCCAAAAAATTAAAACTGTTTTTACTTGTTTTCTGTCAGATCATCTGAAACCTTTTCTTGATGATTCTACTCTCCGATTTGTGGACAAACTCTTTGAGGCAGTGGAGGAAGGCCGAAGCTCTAGGCATTCCAAGTCTAGCAGTGACAGGAGCAGAAAACGAGAGTTGAAGGTAAGTTACAGTTCACTATCTAATGAGCTCTGGAGTGTTTTAAGTAATAACAGAGTTTACTAAGCCTACCTGGCTTACACTTAGATATTCATTATTAGGATACCTAATGTTTGGGTGGGAAGTGCTTGCCTAGTATGCATGAGACCCTGGGTTCAATCCCCAGTACTGAAAAATAAAATGAAATGAAATAGATAAAATTTTAAAAAGAACAACACAATACCTAATGTTCAAGAGGGTTCCATAGACATTAAAGTAGAGGAGGTAGAATTTGGATTATAACCATCTTGAGATTTTGAACAAAGTTCATACCAATGAAATAATTTCCTTTACTACTACCTATAAATTGATTGTTCCTGCCTCACTATAGACCTCATTCTTGCTCACTTACAGAGATTTCTCTGTAATGTACTTGTAAATAGGATACTAAAACAACTGTTAGTTACTAAATTCTTAATCGTCTACCATTTGCTGTATACCATGTAGTGGGTCATCTTACCCTGTGAGTGTGGTACCTAAAGGGCTGGCAATGCTCCTCTTCCTAGCACACTCTTTCTTCTGTGCTTGCTGATTAGTCATTGCCTCTGTATAGTAGCAGTGTCAGGGGTCTGGTCTCACTATCTCCTGTCCCTAAAGGAGTCACTTGCAAATATCCCTTTGTCTCTTTATTGGATTCTTTGTTCTTGGTTGATTGGTTGGTTTTTGACACAGGGTCTCACTATGTAGTTTGCCTGGCACTCTTGGTCTTCCAGGGTATTTGTTTCTTTCTTTGTGAGGACAAAGTTTCTATGGTTCTTTGACTCTTGTCAAAGTTTCTGAAGTCTCTCTTTTTTAGGGGGGGCAGAATTAGTCTTTTTCAAAGTAGGGTCTCACTGAAACTGAAGCCTTTGCTGACCTGGAACTCTGTAGCTACAGGATGGCCTCAAACTCACTGCAGTCCTCCTACCTCAGCCCCGTGAGTAAAGGTGTGTCCACTTTATTGGTTTTTTGTTTTGTTTTGTTTTTTGTTTTTTTTGAGGTAGGGTCTCACTCTAGCCCAGGCTGACCTGGAATTCACTATGTGGTCTCAGGGTGGCCTTGAACTCATGGCGATCCTCCTACCTCTGCCTCCTGAGTGCTGGGATTAAAGGTGTGTGCCATCATGGCCCAGCTTTTTTTTTTTTTTTTTCTCTTTTGTTATTATTTATTTATTTTCAGACACAGTCTTACTGTGTATCCCAGGCTGGCCTTAAACTCACAACAGTCCTTCTTCTCCCAAGTGTTGGAATTACAGACATGCATTACCATTTCCAGCTCTCAAGTGTTTTTGATATACTGGCTATCACATGACTTATTTTTCTTTTTCATTTACTTTTTTTTTTTTTTT
>PVHP010031434.1:0-21005 GCA_004024765.1 Zapus hudsonius | reverse complement strand
CAGCCATTGTGGAAAGCAGTGTGGAACGTTCCTGAGACAGCTGAAAATAGATTTACCCTATGACCCAGCTATACAACTCCTTGGCATAAATCCTAAGGACTCCACTGACTACCTTAGAAATACTTACTCATCCAAGTTTATTATGGCTCTATTCACAATAGCTAGGAAATGAAACCAGCCTAGATGTCCCTCAACTGATGAATGGATAATGAAGATGTGACAGGCCACTACCAAAGCTCTTGGTTGCTCACCAGAAAGATGGTAAGGGACCCACAATGCTTGGGCTGCAGGTCACTAAGAAATTAAGTTGGAGGTGAGCTAGAAACCTTTTCCCTGCTAACCAGCTGACAGAAAGCAGGAAAAAGCTATGGCTGCATGCAGCCTATGGGAGAGAGAAGTCATCAATGGTGGTGAACAGCAGTGGGCCTTGCAAGCCTTAAGACTGGCCAGCAAGGCCAAATGTGCCAAGTGGTACAATGGTGCCACGTCTGTTATGGGAGAACCAATTGCTCTGTAATTGGACTAGAGGCCTGCTCCACAGGAGAGAAAAATGCCTGGTACTGAAGACCTAGTCAAGTCTATTGCGGGGGAGGTTATGAGCCCTAGAGAAGTAATGCCTGCTGTTGTCTGGCTAAATGCATATATTATGCCCACCAAACTGCCTTATAAGCACTTTTTAAAATGTGTACACCCATATATTAATACTACTCTCACTTTTGGCTAGAGAGGCTTCTCTTTTCAGATGTTGGTGGGATTACTCAAAAGGCACCACAGTGCTGAGATGAAGTGACAGTTCAGCACTGAGACATCTTTCACACCTCTGGGGAGGCTCAGGGCCCATTTTGGAAGAGATGGCGGAAAGATTTTAAGAGCCAAAAGGGTAGGACTGCTTACAATGCAACTTTCCAGACATAAAATGGCCTTGAATGAATGAACACATGACTTCACAGTGCCTGACATTACCTACCAAGACCTTCATAATAGGAGGGAAAGATGATGGCATCGAAATGAAAGAGACTATTTGAGAGGGGGAGGGGCTATGATGGAGGATGGATTTGAGAGTAGGAAAGTGGGCATGGGGAGGAAATTATCATGGTTTATTATCTCCAATTATGGAAGCTGTCAATGACAAGTTTTTTAAAAAAGCAAAAACAGCTGGGCATGGTTAGAAGCACATGCCTTTAATCCCAGCACTTGGGAGGCAGAAGTAGGATTGCTGTGAGTTTGAATTTTATTTTTACTAAAATAAGAGCCAGGAGCTGGGAAATGGCTGATGGATAAAGCTCTTACTGTGCAAATGTGTGAGGACCAGAGTTCTGGTCCTTAGCATCCACATAAATGCTAGGCAGAGTGTGTCTGTAATTCCAGTGCTTGGGAGTGAAGACGGGATCCTTGGACTAACTGATAACAGACTAGTGTACCAATGAACTCTAGGACCAAGTGAAAGACCCTGCCTCAGGCTAGGCATTTAACCCCAGCACTAAGTATGCAGAGAAGGATCACCCTGAGTTGGAGGCCACCCAGAGACTACACAGTGAATTCCAGGTCAGCCTGGGCTAGAGTGAGACCCTAACACCCAAAAATAGAAAAAATAAAAAACACGCCCTGGACCCTGCCTCAGTAAAGAGGAACCCACATACAATGTGCCCCCTAAAACAAAAGCCATTTGCCTGTAACCCAAGCACTTAGGAGGCTGAGGCAGCTTTTCTGGTGTATGTGCATGCACACGTACACAGATGCATACACATTCAAGGACAGAAGAGGCCAGGAGGCCATCTGGTATCCACAGGGCTGGAGTTACAGGGATACACAGCCACACCACACCCAGCTGTGAATACCAGGGATTGAACTCAAGTCCTCATGCTTGTATAGTAAGTAGTCTTACCCACTGAGTGTATCTCCTCAGCCCTCCACAGTATTTTTTAAGGCAGGGTCTTTCACTGACCCCAGAGCTCACTGATTCAATCCAGCAAGCCCCTGGGGGAGATGCCCGTCTGCTTTCTCTAGTGCTGGGATTACAGGTGCATGCCTCCACACCTGGTATTTACATGGGTGCTGGGAATTCAAACAAGTTCTCATGCTTGAACGGCAAAACACTACAAGGGCTGGAGTGCAGCCGTTAAGGCACTAATGATCCAGTTCAATTCCCCAGTGTCCACATAAAGCCAGATGCACAGGGTGCTAGAGGCCCTGGTGAGCCCATTCTCTCTATATAGGTATCTGTCTTTTTCTCTCTCAAACATATATATATATATATATATATATATATATATATATATATATATATATATATATTCACTATGTAGTCTCAGGGTGGCCTTGAACTCATGGTGATTCTCCTCAAAATTTTTTTAAAGGACCAATAAGCCATCTTTCCAGCCCCAAAATAGTAATACTTAAGCCCCCCCCCCACCAAAATTTCTTATTTTACACCTGTAAGGAACTGCACAACATCTCAACCTTTACAATCAGATTGGACAACACTACTCATATGTCTTACTCCAAATCATTTTTTTTTGCCAGTTCTTACCAACTGCTAAAACTGCAATTTTGTAGTACAGGCTTATTGGCACAGATCTGTAATCCCAACACACAGATGCTTGAGTGTAGAACCAGCCTGAGCTACACAGCAACTCCCTGTCTCAAAAAAGCCAAGCAACCAAGCCAAACCAAAAATCCAGCTTCACAAAGACAGGACATTATTCAAAGAGATTCTGCGCCATCTAGTGTTGAAACTGGATCATTTGGAATGGAAAGTTCATAGGACACCAGACCTCTCCAAACTTTAAAATATTTCACCGTGCCAACTATGAGTTTGCTGCAGTGTTTTAGGTGTATCAAAAGTTTGGAAACATTAGATTTAACCTACTGGGTTCATATTAGTAAATACTTAGGTGACTTATAATTGTCATTTTCAAGCAAGTGCCTTTAACCCTGACCTATCTCCCTAGCAACCATCATTTTTAAACAATGTTATAATGAAAATTTTTCCAAGTATATATTTGCACAACCACCAATTTATCCAACTCGTTTTAAATACACGCCTGTTAGTGTCAGAGACTATGTGAGAAACAGAGGCTGAGGTAACAATGTTCTATGGAGAGAATAAGAGATCAAAAATTAAGTGAAGAAAGAGGGCAAGGGGTTACAGAATGTAGGATGTTATTTAAACAAGTGGTCAGAGAGAGCTCTTAACATGACATCTGAATACAGAACAGAATGACATGAAGAAACAGGTATGTGGAGGTCTGCAAGCAGCAGGTCAGTGAATAATTAAAGTCCTTGAGGCAAGAATAAGCTTACAGCTGGGCATGGTGGGACACACCTTTAATCCCAGCACTCGGGAGCCAGAGGTAGGAGGATGGCCGTGAGTTCGAGGCCAGCCTGAGACTACAGAGTGAATTCCAGGTCAGCCTGGGCTAGAGCGAGACCCTACCTCGAAAAACCAAAAAGAATAAGCTAAGAGACAAGCAGGTAAAGCCAGGCATAGTGGTGCACACCTATAATCCCAGCACTGGGGAGGCTGAGATAGGAGCATCATGGTGAGTTTGAGGCCATCCTGGGCTAGAATGAGACCCTTCTTCAGAATAGACAAGCAGAGTAACTACAAGAAAGGAAGGGAGGACACCAGTAATGAGACGGAGACAGGAGTAGGATAGCAAAAGACCTACTCATCAGAATAAGGAGTCTGGATGGATCCTCTAGAGGATTCCACATAAGGGACAGGATTAAAATATCTTAATTCAGGAATATAATTTAGGACCTAGGGCTACTGCAGTCCATAGGAAAAGATGGTGGAATGGGATATTGTAGGGTGAAGTGGTAGAGATGGTCATAAATGGCTGAATTCTGAGCATATTTTGAAAGGCAGAAAAGATTAGCAAGTGGATTGTGTGAATAAAGGAAAAAAACAATTATGGGGCTGAGAATAGAACTCAGTTGGTAGTGCTTCCCTAGCACACACAGCCCTGGGTTTGATCCCCAGCACTGAACCTAGTGGCAGCAACACACCTGTAATCCTATCACTAGAAAGGTGGAGAAAGGAGGATTAGAAATTCAAGACCATCCTTAGCTACATATAAGCTCAAGGCCACTCGAGTATATATGAGACCCGTCTAAAAAATAGCAAAGAGCCAGGCCTGGTGGTACATGACTACATGAGTCCCAGCACTGAGGAGACAGGAGGAGGACTGCTGTTGTGAGTTGAGGCCAGCCTGAGACTGCATAGCAAATTCCAGGACATCCTGAGCTAGAGGGAGACGCTACCTTGAAAAAAAAATTAAAAAGTTAAAAAAATAACAGAGAAGTAGAGGGGAGAGATAGGCAGAGGAGGGAACAGAGGGGAGGGGGAGGTGAGGGACAGAAAGAGGGAAAGAGGGAAAGGAGAGAGAGGAAGTGGGAGAGGGAAGATATGTGGGTAGGAGAGAGAAAGAGAGAGAGAGAGAGAGAGAGAGAGAGAGAGAGAGAGAGAGAAACAAATCACCAAAGATGGCTTTAGGCTTTTGGCCTTAGTAACTAGATTTAGAAGCCATTTCCTGAACCAGGCTAGATGGGAGGGACATGCTTTAGGGTTAACAATTCTTGGTGTGGTAATATTGGGTCAAAAGGATACACATATTAAAAATGCTTACACAGTGGGGTGAGGTGGCGAACGCCTTTAATCCCAGCACTTGGAAGGTAGAGGTAGGAAGACCACTGTGAGTTCGATGCCAGCCTGAGACTACATAGTGAATTTCAGGTCAGCCTGGGCAAGAGAGACCCTACCTTGAAAAACGCAAGTCATTAAGAGCTCTAAGACTACCCTTTCTGGTTTCTCCTGTGTCCATACTGATCCACTTCCCAATCAGCTCTTCAGAGAGCAACTGCTTATATATGTGAGCAACGTATGTGCATAAAAATTGGTGCCATGCTTTGGTTTTGTCCACTGGCTTCCTATTGAAAACAGAACTAAATTCTGACTCTTTGCCATGATTGACAGCATCCTGTTTCTTCAGCCTGTTTTATAACACACCTACCTACCACATTGGCCTTTCAGCCTCTAGGAGTTCATTTCTCTTTATTTGCACTGTTTCCTCTGCCTTTTTTTTTTTTTTTTTTTTTTTTTTTTTTTTTTTTTTTTTTTTTTTTTTTTTTTTTTTTTTGGTTTTTCGAGGTAGGGTCCAGGCTGACCTGGAATTCACTATGTAGTTTCAGGGTGGCCTTGAACTCATGGTGATCCTCCTACCTCTGCTTCCTGAGTGCTGGGATTAAAGTGCGCCAGCCGGCTCCTCTGCCTATTCTAATTACTCCTGCCCTCTTCCCCAACCCACCCTCAAAAAACCCTCCTGCCCCAGAATCTCTTCATTCAGATGTCACCTCCTCAAACAGGGCTTCCCAAATCGAGATACTATTCCATATAAAATAGTCCCAAATCAGTGACTTTCCATGGCATTACCATATTTCAGCTTATTCACTTATTTTGTTCATTTATTCTTATGCTTATTATCGGTCTTCTCTGCCCTTTTCCACCGAAACTGCTCTCGTGTATCCCCAGAAGCCTGTTGACAGTCACCTAACAAGATGCACCGTATCCATAGAAAGGAGGGGGGAAATCTAGGGGTCCCAGCCAGACTTGCAAAAGATTCCCCTTGGTCTCGTCTCACGTCGGTGATTCTTGAGTATGGAACTGATTATCCGATCTGCCAGCCAAGCACCCACCTCGGATAAAGTTTGCTTAAATACCGGCAAAACTTAATTCTGGGAACCTGGAGGAGGCTGGTCCCCACAGGACCTCACGACCCTAAACCCATCTCCTCCGAGGGTCACCGGTAGGCAGCAGGTAGCGCCAAGTTCCCAAAACCACCATTAACACGGTCAAGGGCAGGACGGCGCAGCTTACCAACTCATCCGGACTCAGGACTCCAAACTGCACTCTCTTGATGGTGCGCAGCGGGCATGCGCTGTCCCCGGAGGGGGGGCCACCCCCGTGCATGGCGAGGCAGGCGCTCTGCGCAGGCGCAAACCTCGCTACAAAAAGCCTGCGCCACCTCCGCCTAGGTGCTCAGACCCCGTCCGGGCGGCCGCCGGGAAAGAGCTCCGCGAGTAGGGAGGGAAAGGTCCGAGGAGGGGAGAGTGGGGGAGGAGAGGAAGCGGGGAGGCGAAAAGGAGCGGAAGAAACCCTCCTTTCCCTTTCCGGAGATTTTTTTTTCGGCTCCCAAAAACAGGAAAAAAAAAGGATGGGGAGAGAGGAAAGGAGAAGGTTTGAGGGGAGAGGAAGAAGAAAGGGGGTGACGAATAAATAAGTAACCGGGCTCCTGGACGGCAGAAGTTACGGCAGCATGTCTCTCCCCCGACCGGGAGCCACCTCCTTCTTCAACCGTCCCGGCCGCGCTCTCGGCGCTTCTGAGGGGAAAGCGGGCTGAATGACGCCCTTTATAGACTCGCCCAGTAGCCCCGCCCCTTCCTCTCCCGCCCTCCCTTGCGCTACGGGGCCGCCGGCCCCCGCCTGCACGGAGCGCGCGCCCGCGAGGCGGCTCCTCCCCGGGACGCTCTGATCGGGCGTTCTTTGGCAATGACAGCGGGGGACTTGTTCTAATCCCGCCGCCCGCCGCTCGCCGACTGCTTGCGCAGGGTTTTCGGGGTCGAGGTTTAAAGTCAGGCCATCTTTATTTTACTTTGGAGTACCGATTCATTCTCAGCTCGTGTCTCGTTAATATCCCCCCCTCCCTAGCTGGAAAATGGTCTGATCTGCGAATCGGTGATGAAGGCGGGGCTAACCCGGTCCTGCCCGAGTGGGTTCCGGGCCGCAGGAGGGGGCGGGGAGTGCTGGAGGCCGTCCTTGGTCATGAATATTCAATCTCTCTTGCTGAATATGTATGAAGAAACCAAGATGGCGAGTCCGATCGATTGTCTGGAGGTAGCTGGTATCTGCCGAGCGATCTTCCTGGTCTCTAGTAGAGCTGTATGAAGCCATCCCTGGTCCTGGATCTCCAACCTGAGCCTCTCCGAGAGGCTCGGAGGCCTGCTCCGGAAGGAGGTTGGTTGCTGCCTAGGAGAGAGATCTCCGGACTGCGAGAACCCGAGAAAAGCAGATTAGCCATCCATCGAAGGGGTTCTGAATGTCCTGGGGAAATTTGTGATCAAGGAATCTGAACATTTTAGAAAATCCCCTACCTTTATATTTCGGGGGAGGGGAATGGTGGTGGTGGGGATCCCAAGGGATTCGCCAATAAGAGTGGACTTCCACTCTCCCTCCAAAGTAGAGATGACACCGACTGCACAGCCACATTGAATGATCCTCGTTTGATGTCAGTGTCGCGTCACCACCCCAAAGGGAAGCACTACCAAGAGGAAAGAACATCGCCCAGAGGAAGAAGCACTCCTCCTCCTCCCTAGTGCAGCTGCTGGCTCTGTTGGCTTGAACACCAGTATATCACATCCCCAGTGCTCCTTTCTTTACTGGACAGGGAAATACTTCTCTTGGCCAGCCTTCCTCGGCCCCTGGATCTGAGACCTTGATCTCTAGTTATGCCCTCAGTCCCAGAACCAAGCCTAATCTCCACATCCCTTGGTCCTCCGTGCTTGTTTCAGTCCTTGCAGGTATCCTTCTCCACTGAATCTGAGGGGTGTCCCTCTCCACACCAGCTCTTTGCCAAGCATTTGTTCTCCAATGATTGTAATTCCAGTCTTTCCTTGTTTTCCCTTGCCCTCCCTCCCCAGCCCCGCCTCTCAAGTATGATCTCACTCCTCCACCTGCCCTTCCTTTTCACAACTGAGGTTCTGAGCCGTGATGATGGCAATGCTGCCCAACACGACCCCTGCTCCCATAATGTCGGAAGGTGCCACGGTCTCATAGAGCACGTAATACTGCAGTATCAAGGCCACCACCACCTCAGAGTGCAGGACAGCACACACGAGGGCAGGGTGGGTCTTAGTGACTGCATAGCTCACACATGCAAAAGAGACCAAGGCAAGGATCCCCACTGCCCCTCCACAGCTCCAACTCAGAGGGTCATTGGGTATTACAGGAGTCTGCAGAACAAAGAGACCTGGCACAGAGACCATTAGTCCCACTAATCCAAAGAGAAAAGCCACTGTCAATAGGCAGGAGGGAAAGTTCAGGGAGCGGTAAACCAAAAACCCCAGTGAGAGGGCCAGGCCTCCCAGGAAAGCCAGTACATAGCCCAGAGCTGTGTAGATGCCTGTAGTCCCTTCTTGCAGTGTCCCTAGTCCAGGCCCCACAATGATGATTAGTCCCAGGGTGCTGCCCAACAGGCCACACCAATCGTAGCAGCTGAGACCGTGGCTGTGGAGGCAAAGTGCAAGGAGGGCAGAGAACACGGTGGAGGAACCTTTACGAACTGTAACTGCATTGCCTGCGGGCACCACCTGAACTGCACTGTAGGCACATCCGATGCTAAGGACGTTGAGCAGGGCACAGAGGAAGGCCCGTGCCCGGACTTCAGGAGGTCCCAGGAGTGGGTCACCACGCAGCTTAAGTAGCAGGGCAATGGGGAGATGGAACAGGCATCTGCAGATGAGCAGCTCCATGGAGGGCAAGTGGGAAGCCTGATAAGCCATACGGGAGAAAGGACCCACGAAGCCAGCAGTCAGGCCCCCACCCAGCATGGCTACAAGCAGGCCTTTGGTGGCATCAGAGGGCCAGCAGCGCTTGTGTGAGGGGAGGCTGGCTGGAGTGGAGGGCGGCGATGGCTGGGTGAAGTCAGGCAGGTTGTAGTAGGAATGACTGGCAACCTGTTAGGGAGAAAGGAGCCGTGACATGAGGGCAGCCACAGTCTGGGGGACTTGGGATAGGGGGATATGAGGCTGGGATCTGGAACCCTTCAGGATTGTAGTGGAACTCACAGTAGCTAGAAAGGGCCTGGAAGGTAGATGAGGAGGTACAATGTGGGTCTTGAGCATCAAAAGCAGGGATGCTGGGCATGGTGGCACACACCTTTAATCCCAGCACTTGGGAGGCAGAGATAGGGGTTCACTGTGAGTTCAAGGCCACCCGAGACTACATAGTGAATTCCAGGTCAGGCTGGGCTAGAGTAAGACCCTGCCTCAATAAACAAAAACAAAAAACAATCAAAAAAAAAAAAAAAAAGCAGGGAGTGAATAGTCCTGGAGCATCATGTTCTGGATAGTGTTCCTGGGAGGAGAAGAGGCTCCAGGGATGCTCGGTTCATTGGAGGAAGGGGAAGCAGCTTCAGATGCTATGGATCTGTGTGGTGTCATAGCTCCAGGAACTTCTGGGTACACCATTATAAATCTCATTCACGGTGATCTCCAGGACTACTGAGAGATTTTAGAAGAGGAGGGGAAGAAAATGCCAAGAGGCTGAATGTGCCTTTTGTCCCTGTACTCACCATCCTTCCTTAGACTTCATCCTCTCCTCCTGGCTGGGGCCTGAGCCCCTCAGAGTTCCAGCCATTGTGACTTGGTAGGAGTGGGGGTGGGTTCTTCCCTAGAACCTTCCTGGAGGGATTATTTTATCAATTCCATCCCTTTGTTTATTTGGGGGGAGTTGTTTTGAGTGGACTTTTTTGAGTGGGTGTGAAACAATGTCTCACTCTATGGACCGGGTTAGCTACAGGTGTGCACCACTGTTTTCCAGCTCTTCTTGTTTTATCTCTCTGTGTCCATGACTCCAATTTCTTTCTCTTCTCTTCTCTCTCTCTCTCTCTCTCTCTCTCTCTCTCTCTCTCTCTCTCTCTCGACTGGCTCTGTGATGAGACTTCTTTGGCTTTAGTTTGTTTCTGCGTTCATGTTTTGCCTTGTTTCATAAAGGGCTTTTGTTTTGTTTCTTCCTTTGGTGTCTAGAGACAGCGTCTCACGTAGCCCAGGCTAGCCTTGAATTCCCTATGTGTCCTTAGGCTAGCCTGAAACTCTTGATCCTCCTGTCTCCACCTTCCAAGTGCTGAGCACGGACTACTGTGCACAGCTTCTAAGGGTTTTAAGGAGAGGAGTTCTGAGGTATTGGCTTCTCTGTCTCCGAGTTTTTAATTTTGCAACATCAGAAAGGAGACCCTGGGATTGTCCCATGGAGTTTCAGGAGTATGTTTCTGTGTGTGCTTCCCCTTGATATTGCTGTTGCCACAGGGGGCACACACCAAGGACTCTGCATTCACGCACTTGTGCACAGATGTTGGGTATTTCCACTGATAGAGGCCAAGTACCAAGCTGTGTTCATCTGCATTGGTGGTCACTCATTTTGCAGGGTTAGGGGCCTTGTTTGCCTGCGGGCCTGAGCATTCCTCAGTTCCTGGAAGGGACAGCAAAGCTATTGTTTTTGTTTGCTGAACCTGGTCCCATTGAGCCCCATATTGTGAGTCTTCCATGTTGTATGTCTGCGACCAGGAGAGCGCGCTTGCGCATTGGTGTGTGTGTGTGTGTGTGTGTGTGTGTGTGTGTGCGCTTGCTTGCTTGCTTGCTTGCTTGCTTTTGAGTGATGTGCACCTTTGAGTGAAGGGCGTACAGGGGGCAGGTGGGGAGTACCTTCTCAGGGTGGTCGTGCGCCCCTCTTAGGGTACTGCAACCGAGCTAGCAGTCTGTAAGGTGTCCACCCCAACAGTGTCCCTACGCCTCTCGGCTCGCTGCGTGGGATCGACCCGGAGCCTAGAGTCGGTGTCGGCTGCGCCGCGCTGCGCCGGCTTCCTCTCGGCTGCAGCGGCGGCGCTGGGGGGGACTGTTTCCGGGGGTGGGGGTGGGGGTAGCACCGGGGCGGGGGGGGGGAGCCGATGATGTCAGCGGCGGCGGCGGCGGGGCCGGGCCGGGGCCGGGCGCTGGGGGGGCCGGGGCCCGAGCCTGAGCCGGAGCTGGAGGCGGGCGAAACCGGAGCGGCCGGGGACGTCCACGGGGATGAGCCGGGCCTGGCGGACGCGTCGCCATCGCAGTCAGGTGGGCCCCGGGGCGAACCGGGCAGGGCTAGGGCGGACTGGAGCCAACTGCCCCGTCCCCGTTGCCCGGCGCCGGGGGGCCCAGGTTGCGCCCCGAGACCTCTTCCCTAGGGAGTTGACCTGGGGGCACCGGGGTCGGGGGTCGAATAGGCCCCGCCCCCGGGCGTGCGAGGCGCAGGAGGGATCCCGGTGTGGCGTGCGTGCGAGCGGTGGCTGGGGGCACCCGGGGCTGTGGGAAGGGTCGCGCTCGCGCCTGCCTTGAAGGGTTAATTCTGCAGCCTAGTGTCCCCCTCCCCCTGTGGGGCAGGTTGGGGTGGGGTGGGGCGGGTGTGAGCCTGGGCAAGCGCTACAAGCTGCAGGGAGGGCGATGGCGTAGGAGCCGGGCAGAGGGGGAGGGGTGGCCCGCGGAGCGCCCTAGAGTTGGGGTGTGCGGGGTGCGCAGTGCGAGCAGGGAACCTGAATCCGCCGCGCCATCGGGGTAGGGTTGTGGCTGCGAGTCTGAGATCGTGCCTCCCAGTGTTGTAGGGCAAGGTAAACTGCTCCTGGGCACCACCGTTTGCTAGTCTGGCATCCAGGGGTCGGAGTAGCCTACCCAGGCCATAGAGATAAGAAAGCCAGGAGAGGTATCCAATGATGGGACAGAATTTACAGGATATGGCCCAGTGGCTTTGGGCGACAGACGGACATTCTAAGCAGGGCACGATATATTGAGCGCAGAATTTGTTCACTGTGGGGTTCTGTTTTCTACCATCATGTGTTTTCTTGCACGTATGTCTCATTGCACACATGAACTGTTTATGAACATTTATTTTCTGCATAGCTAGTGTGTGTGTGTGTTATGGAGGGTACTAGAATGCAGTGTGTATGTTCCCTTTTGGAGTGGACAGTTGTGGACCTTTTGAGTCAGAAGGTCTGTCTGGGTCCCATTTCTGCAGCCCCGCTGAGGTGTGGCCCAATTGTGGCAAAAACAAGCAGGCAGATGGGCTATGATGAACAAGTTGCCTGTCTGGAACCCAGACCCAGTGATCAGGAGGAAAGTGAGGAAGCCCAGCGTATGTCCCTGATGTCCGTGGGTCAGCTGGCACTGGTGTGAGGGCTTGTGGGTGGGACATGCGAGTTATGTTTATAGGAAGGATCCTGAGCAGCCAAGCAAGGGGAAGGTTGTGTGTTTGCAACATTCTCCACGGGATTCTTTTGTGACGTTGTTGTGGGAGCCTGTCTGGGCTGTTGGGCTGGGATGCCAGCTGGTCAGAAAACACTTGGGAGGGAGGTGGAGTGACAAGGGCAATGTGGGCCTCAGCCGCAAACTGCGTGCCTACCTTCTGTGTGCTTAAATGGCAGTGTGGGGCTGCCCAGGGGATGTTATGGGAAGGTAGGAGATAAATAGGAAGCAGAAAAAGGACAGCAGGCCTGAGGTATGGGTGTTGTTGGGTAGCACAGCCTGTCTTTTGCAGGGTCCATTTGCTTGCTCCTCACTCAGCGTGTCAGGATCACAGGGAGGAAAGTGCTGGCGCCTGTAAGGGAAGTGAGCTTAGACAGAATGGCTCCTTGGCCATGTTTATGTAAAGGCTGGGTGTGACTTTTGTCACTAAAATGGAAAAAAGGAACCTGAAAATTTCAGTCTCCTCCTCCTCCTGCTTCACCCTCTCCCCCCCCACCACCGTGGTTATCTCTGACGCACACTGGGCTCCACTCCTGTGACAGTGGAAGGACCTTGGGCAGAATTTCCTCACTAAGCAGATTCCTCCAGAACAGGTTTTCCTCACCTTTGGGGCCTGGGCCCTTTTGTGGAGGTGGAAGGCTCTGGTTCCAATTTTGTACGACACTGTGTACAATGACTGTCCTATAGGAGTATATGTGTACACAGGGAGGCCCTAGGGCACCGTGGCCAGATCCTCTGGCATGGAGGTGGGAGGGGGCTGACTGCTGCGGGAGGCCTGCATAACTGGTACAAGACAGGAGCCCTACACTGGGACTAAAGAGTTCTGGCGCCTCTTCAACTTCCTCACTGGCACTTTTCTGAGTGAGTCTCAGCTCCAGATGTGTAAGATGGAGCTAATTACCTGCCCTGCCTGTCTTCCCCCAGAATGAGACCTGAGAAGTGGACAGATTAGGAGCTATGACTGCGTTGGCCCTGAGAAAACCCTTCTCCCAGTTCTGCTAGTGACAGTAGCCATAAACACCTGCTTTGCATTGATGGTGTACCAGGCACTGTTCTTCTGGCTTTTTCCATAAGATCACTCATCCATTTTTTTTTTTTCAAGGCATGGTCTCACTGTAGCCCTGGTTGACCTGGAATTCACTCTGTAGTCCCAGGCTTGGCCGGGAACTCTTGAGGATCCTCCTACCTCAGCTTCCTGAATGCTAAGATTAAAGGTGTGTTTCGAGTTCTTCTGTTACCTCTCATCTCTTTAAAGTAATTGCAGTGAGAGTGGTGACACACACCTTTAATCCCAGCATTGGGAGATTTCTGTGAGTTCGAGGCCACCCAGAGACTACAGAGTGAATTCCAAATCAGCCTGGGCTAGAGTGAGACCCTGTCTTGAAAAAGCCAAAAAAACAAGGGGGGTCTGGATTAGTGGCACACCCCTTTAATCCCAGCATTTGGGAGGCAGAGTAGGAGGATCCCTGTGAATTCAAAGCCAGCCTGAGTCTACATAGTGAATTCCAGGTTCAGCCAAAGCTAGAGGGAGACCCTACCTTGAAAAACCAAAAAGAAAGAAAGAAAGAAAGAAAGAAAGAAAGAAAGAAAGAAAGAAAGAAAGAAAGAAAGAAAGAAAGAAAGAAAGAAAGAAAGAAAGAAAAGCGATTGCCAATCCAGGTGTGATGTTTTGCAACAACCAGCACTTGGGAGGCTGAGGTAGAAGGATTGCTATGAGTTCAAGGCTTGCTTGGACTAGAGCAAGACACTACCTCAAAAAAAGGGGGGGGGCGGGAGGTGGGTGTGTGTGGTGGCGCATGCCTTTAATCCCAGCACTTGGGTGGTAGAGATAGAGTTTGAGGCCACCCTGAGACTACCTAGGGAATTTCAGGTCAACCTAGACTAGAGAGAGACCTACCTCAAAGAAACTTAAAAAGGGGACTGGAGAGATGGTTTAACGGTTAAGGTGTTTGTCTGCAAAGCAGGACTTAAATTCAATTCCCCAGTACCCATGTAAAGCCAGATGCACAAGGTGGTGCATGTGTCTGTAGTTTGTAGTGTCTTGAGGCCCTGGTATTCCCATTCTCTCTCTCTCTCTCTCTCTCTCTCTCTCTCTCTCTAATAAATAAATATTTTAAAAAACTAATAAAGGGCTGGAGAGATGGATCAGTGGTTAAGGTGCTTGCCTGAAAAACCTAACAATCCGAGTTTGATTCCCCAGTACCCATATAAAGCCAGATGGCACAAAGTGGTTCAGGCATCTGAAGTTCCTTTGCAGTGGCTAGAGGTCCTGGCACACCCATTTTCTATCAGTCTCTCTCTGCTTGCAAAGAAACAAAAAAATATTTTTTTAATTAAAAAAGGGGGCCTGGAGAGATGGCTCACTGTTTAAAGTGCTTGCCTGCAAAGCCTAACAACCTGGGTTCAATTCCCCAGTACCCATATAAAGCCAGATGTGCAAAGTGGCACATGCATCTGGGGTTTCTTTGCAGTGGCTGGAGGCCCTAGCTGCCCATTCTCTCTCTCTCTCTCTCTCTCTCTCTCTCTCTCTCTCTCTCTCTCTTTCTCTTTCTCTGTGTCTCTCCTTTCTTTGCAAATAAATAAATGAAATACTTAAAAAAATTTTAGCCGGGCGTGGTGGCTCACGACTTTAATCCCAGCACTCAGGAGGCAGAGGTAGGAGGATTGCCGTGAGTTCAAGGCCACCCTGAGACTACAGAGTGAATTCCAGGTCAGCCTGGACTAGAGTGAGACCCTACCTCAAAAAACCAAAAAAAAAATAATTTTTTTTTATTTAAAGAGTGACTACCTCATTTTTTTAAGGTGAAGCAACTGAAACTCAGAGAAGTGAAGTTTAATTTGCCAAAAGTCATTTGAGTGGCAAGAGGTAAAGCTGTATTTGAACCCAGCCAGGCTCCAGATCCTGTTGCTCTTGGTATCTGTACTGTTGTTGCCTTTGTGGAGCATTCAGCAAACTTCTCTGTGTGCACACACATTCTAGTTTCTGTGGAACTCAGCATTTTCTTTCTTTCTTTTTTTAGACAAGAACTCACTCTTCCCATACTGGCCTTGAACTTATGATGATCCTCCTGCATCAATCTCCTGAATGCTGGGAAACAAGCATGCATCACCGCCACCATGCCTAGCTCACCAGTCCATTCTTTAAAAATACTTTGATTGAGCTGGAGAGGTTGCTCAGTTGTTAAGGCATTTCCTGCAAAATCTAATGGACCCGAGTTTGATTCTCCAGTACCCACATAAAGCCAGATGCACAGAGGGGTATACGCATCTGTAGTTTGTTCACAGTGACTAGAAGCCCTGGTGGGCCCATTTCTCTCTCTCTCCCCTTACAAATGAATAATATTTTTAAAATATTTTTATTTATTTGCAAACAGAGATAGAAAGACAGAGAATGGGTGCACCAGGGCCTCCAGCCACTGCAAACGGACTCCAGATGCATGTGCCACATTGTACATCTGGCTCTATGTGGGTACTGGGGAATGGAATTCAGGTCGTTAGGCTTTGCAGGCAAGCTATCTCTCCAGTCCTCACAATCTATTTTTGTTTTGTTTTTCCAGATAGGGTCTCACTCTAGCCCAGGCTGACCTGGAATTCACTATGTAGTCTCAGGGTGGCCTTGAACTCATGGTGATCCTCTTACCTCTGCCTCCCAAGTGCTGGGATTAAAGGCATGTGCCACCACGCCCGGCACCAATCTATTTTTGAGGCCAGTGTGCTCTTGGGAGTCTCATCCCAGAGCATAAGAACCTAAATATCTGAATGCCTGGGGCACAGAATGTTGATGAATCAGAGAAAGGGAAGATTGTCCTTTTCTGTGGGTTCAGAAAGGGCCAAGGAAGGGCTAGGGAGCTGGCTCAGTAGGTAAAGTGCTTACCCTGCAAGCATGAGGACCTGAGTTTGAATTCCACACACCCAGCTGGACCTTTGAATCAGAAGGTCTGTCTGGGTCCCATTTCTGTAGCCCTGCTGAGGTGTGGCCCAATTGTGGCAAGTGCCATGTGCCTGTAATCCCAATGCTGAGGAGGTAGAGACAGGAGAATCCCTGGGGCTCACTAGCTAGCTGGTCTAGCCCAACTGGTGAGCTTAGGTTCAGAAAAACCATGTCTCTAAGAATAAGGTGGGTTGGAGAGATGGCTCAGCAGTTAAGGGCACTTGCCACTTAAGTATGAGGGCCTCTTCTGGCCAGAAACCCCTGAGTTCCATTCCCTAGAACCCACCTAAAATGTGGCCACACATTACTAACTCCAGTCCATGAAATCAGGGGCTGAGATGAGAATCCCTAGGCAGCTCCAAGTAGAGGAGAACCCCCTTGAAAGGAAATACAGGGTTGAGTGATAGAGGAGGCACCCACATTTCTCTGGCCTTCGCAGGCACACACATCTGCACATAAATGTGCATACACTATATACCACACCACACACATGCAAAAATAAATAAATAAGTAGAATAAGGTGAAAGCAATTGACATTGACCTACACATGTACTAGCACACACACGTGCTCATATAGGCATGCACACACATGGACTTGCAAAAAATGGGAGGGGCCAAAGAGGAGGTGGCATTTGAGTTAGATCTTCACAATTTTGGAGGGATGTTGAGAAAAGGTTAGGGAAAAGGCATTAACCCAGAACTTAGCCAGAGACATTTTTTTTTTCTTTGAGACAGGGTCTCACTATGTAGCCTCCTAGGGTGCTTAAACTTCGAAATCTCCTGCCCCAGCCTTCTCAGGGCTGGGATTACACACCTAGCCCAGCCCAAGAGTTAGGAGACCTAAATTGCAGTTAGGTATATCAATTCTCTGGCTGGAGAGATGGCTCAGCAGTTAAAGAAATGCCAACTCTTAGTGGAGGAAAGCAGAGTGGATGAAGGAAGCTTAAAAGCAGGGAGAGGGCTGAAGAGATGGCTCAGTGGTTAAGGCACTTGCCTCTAGTGCCTAAGGCCCCGGGTTAATTCCCCAGTACCAACATAAACCAGACCCACAAGGTGATGGCCCTAATTCTCTCTCTCTCTCTCTTTCTCTCTCTCTCTCTCTCTCTCTCTCTCTCTCTCTCTCTCTCTCTTTCTCTGTTTGAAAATGAATAAATAAAATATTTTTAAAAAGCAGGGAGATAACTGGAAGTCCATGGCCTTGGACCATGTGGATGTCAGCAGGAACGTGAACTTTTCTGGTGGCCAGAGACGGCTTGAGGAAAAGGCTTGCAGAGTCATTCCCAGGCTCACCCTCAGTTTCGGCCATAGTTTGTGACTGCTGGATTTGGGTTTGTGGAAAGGGTGGAGTCAGGCATGACACAATTAGTACTCAGCACGTGAGACTTTGTGTGGTGATTTATATAACCAGCTGGCCTGCCATAGGCCCTTTCAGGGCAGGATCCAGAAGTATGGCAGAGGGAAATATTTGGTATCTGGGGGTCAGGCAGGATTCCAATTTGACCCTGTTACAAGCTGTGGGACCTTGAACAAGGTATATTCTTTGCTGAGTCTCAGTGTCCTCTTCTGTAAAATTGGGAGAATATAAATACATATTGTGGGTGGCTGTTTTGAGGATATAATTAAATGAGACAATGCATATAAATCCCCTAGAAATATCTCAGTCAAATTGTGAGTGTCTTAAAAGTCAAGTTATAATCATCTGCAGCTCCTGACAGACTCAGTGTGACACTGAAGATGACGTCCTTCCTGAGGGTAGAGACTCCAGCAAGACTAGTGTGGCTTTGTATATTTTGAGGGAGAACAGAGTCTCATTATGTGGTCAAGGCTGGCTTCAAATTTGTGGTCCTCCTGCTTCAGCCTCAAAGGCAATTCTTTCACTTACTAGAATCTTAGCAAGCATTCTATCGCTTTGCTACATCACCCCCTCCCATCCCTAGGATTTTTCAACCCATTGTGTGCTAGGCACTTTGCTAAGGACTGACAATAGTTCAGTGAACAAAGCAGACAAAAATGTCCTAGCCCTGTCCACTTGGAGTTCATATTTTATGTGTTTTGATTAAGTGACAAGAAGGAAGGTAAAGTAGGGTAGGGAGATAAGAAGTTTTAGAAAGTAAGAAGTGGGCTGGGGCATTGGCTCAGTGGTTAAAGCATTTACTTGAAAAGCTTGCTGGCCTAGATCTGATTCTCCAGTACTCACATAAAGCCAGATGCACAAAATAGTGCATACATCTGGAATTCATTTACAGTGGCAGGAAGCCCTGGCACATCCATATTCTCTCCTCAGAAAATAATTTTTTTTGGGGGGGGGTTCCAAAGTAGGGCCTCACTCCAGCATGCGCTTACCTGGAATTCACTCTGTAGTCTCAGGGTGGTCTTGAACTCACAGAGATCCTCCTACATCTGCCTCCCAAGTGCTGGGATTAAAGGGGTGCACCACCATGCCTGGCTATAAATAAATTTTTCTAAAAAGCAAGAAGTGACCAGGAAAGGTCACTAGGCAAGGTGACTTTGAGCATAGGTTTAAAGTAATTGAAGCATGTGGCTGTCTGGAGGAAAGAAATTCCAGGTAGAAAGAACAGCAAGAGTGCTTCTGGTATACATGCTCAGATCCTCACCTCAGTGGCTTCACTGAGGTCACACAGGCAGTCAAGTGTAGACAAATAGGGATGGTGATATACACAATGATAGAGTGCTTGCCTAGCATGCTTGAGGCCCTGAGTTCAGTCCCCAGTACCACCAAAAAAAAGGAGTAAACAGTAAAGACAATTTAAAAATCTCAGAGTCACCAAACTCACCTTGAAGCCTTCTTACAACTTCCCCTACTATTTTACAGAACTGAGTTTCAAGACTAGGTCCAATCATTCCTTATATCCACAGAAGACTGGTTCCAGGATGTACCATGGATATTGAAATCCTCGGATGCTCAAGTCCCTTATATAAAATGATATAGTAAACCAGGAATGGTGGCCCATGCCAGTAATGCCAGCATTCAGGGGTGGAAGCAAGAGGATCAAGGAGTACAAGGCCATCCTTAGATAGTTATAGACCAGCTGGAGCTTTATGAGACCCTGTCTCAAAACAAAAAAATGGTACAGGCCCAGTGTGGTGGGGTACACCTCTAATCCCTCCCAAGAGGCAGAGGTAGGAGGATAGCTGTGAGTTTGAAGTCACCCTGAAACTACAGAGTAAATTCCAGGTCAGTCTGGACTAGAGACCCTACCTGAGGGGAGGGGAAGGCACAGTATTTTCATCTAACCTATGCATGTCCTCTGGTTGCTTTGTTATCTCTACTTAAGATATGTAACATAAATGCTATATAAATAATTGGGCTTTTTTTTTTGAGACAGGGTATATAACCTGGCTAGTCTCCAACTGGCAGCAGTTGTCCTGTCTTTGTCTTCCCACTGTGATTACAGGCATGTGTCACCACACCTGGCTAAATATTATTTTGCTTATGGTAAATAAACAGAAAATAAAAATTTGTATATGTTCAGTACAGAAGCATTTTTTCTGAATATCTTTGATCCTCAACTGATTTGAGTCTACCAGTTATTAGCTTGTTTCATCTTTACAACAACCCTGACAGTGGGAACTATTAATCATTGTCATATAGGCAAGGAAACTTAGATAGAGATTAAGTAACTTTCCTAAGGACAGGCAGCTAGTGGCTTCTCCACCTCCCATAAACCCTTGCAGGGGAGTGGCCAGTGATTCAGTAGAGCTGGGTCCAAACTCCAGTTGAGTTAGCAACATGACCAGGGGACAAATCACCCTTCCACTACATTTCCTTGACCTGAAGATGAGTTTCTAGTGTTTGATTTTCTCACTGTGGCCACTTTTAAGTATTGAAATGAGATGGTGCAGATAAAATACACATAAGCAGCTGGGCATGATGGCACACTCCTTTAATCCCGGCATGTGGGAGACAGAAGTAGGAGGATTTTGGTGAGTCTGAGGACTCCCTGAGACTAATTCCAGGCCAGTCTGGTCTAGAGTGTACCCTACCTTGAAAAAAAAAGCACTATGCTTTGCACATGAATATTTCACAAATGGTACCATAAAAGATCATGATGAGGCTGGAGAGATGGCTCAGCAGTTAAGGTGCTTGCCTGTACAGCCTAAGAACCTGAGTTTGATTCCCCAGTACCCACTTAAAGACAGATGCACAAAGGGGCGCATGCATCTGGAGTTCATTTGCAGTGGCTGGAGGCCCTGGTGTGCCCATTTTCTGTCTCTCTTCTCTCTATTTCTCTGTTTGCAAATAAATAAAATAGATATTTTAAAAATGAGCATGATGATAATGATTCAGGGAGATGTCTAAGGGCCAGTCCAGCTTTGGTTCTGTGTGGTGCTAAGAAGACCCTGCAGGCCTTTTCCAAGTATCACGACGGTCCACATATAGCTGCATATCTGCAAGCATCTAGCCTGCAGCATATGGCTGTGCAGGTGGGAAGACCTAGCCAATAGGGTCTGGAATTGAACTGTGACTATGCTCACCCTCATTTGGCTACTACACTTGGAGGAAGGAGCCTTTTAATTTTCACAGATAGGCTGTGTCCCCAGTGGGGACTGTGACCATGTGACCATCAGGTTGTGTGAAGTCACTGGGAATATAGGCTTTAGAGCCAATCTTTGAAGGGGTCAGATACTGATCTAGCTATTAACTAGTTATATCTCTTTGGGCAAGCTACTGAGCATGTCTGAGCTGGTTATTTTGTTTACTCTCTGTGTTTTGTTTTTCGAGGTTGAGTCTCACTCTAGCCCAGGCTGACCTGGAATTCACTTTGTAGTCTTAGGGTGGCCTCCTACCAGTGATCCTCCTACCAGTGCTGGGATTAAAGGAGTGCTGGAGAGATGGCTCAGAGGTTAAGGCACTTGCCTCCAGTGCCTAAGGCCCCCAGTTCAATTCCCCAGGACCCACATAGGCCAGACACACAAGGTGGTGGCCTTGGTGATCTCTCTCTCTCTCTCTCTCTCTCTCTCTCTCTCTCTCTCTCTCTCTCTCTTCTGTATCTCTCTGCTTGAAAATGAA
>PVHP010031433.1:0-20964 GCA_004024765.1 Zapus hudsonius | reverse complement strand
AAAAAAATTACATGTAGTCACACATGACTCGATTTTATTAAGCTTAGTGTATCATATGCTATCCATCAAATGAGTATATTTGAGCACCAGTGGTTTGGTACACATACACTTCCAGTTAAGATCAGAGTGGTAAAGGGTGTTTGGAACATTCAACTCTAGCCTGAAATAATAAACTGAATTTCTTTTTATAAAATTTAAAATATATTTTATGTATTTGCAAGCAGAGAGAGGAAAGAGACACAAGAGACAGAGAATGGGTGTGCCAGGGCCACCAGCCTCTACACATGGATTCCAGATGCACGTGCCACTTTGCATCTGGCTCTTTGTGGGTCCTGGGGAATCAAACTGGGGTCGTTAGGCTCTGTAGGCAAGTGCCTTAACCGCTAAGCTACCTCTCCATCCCATGAATTGCTTTTTGTGTTGGGCAATGGGTTGAGGCAAATGTTAATTTTTGAAGGACATAGCAAGCATCTAAAATGACCGGCTTACAAAAAAGAAAATAGGGCAAAATACAGCTCTATTACTTTAACACTTTCCATGGCATAACTGTATTTATGTAGTGTGTGTGTGTGTGTGTGTGTGTGTGTGTGTGTGTGTGTGTGTGTTGCAGTGCTGAGGACTGAATCCAGAGCAAGTGCTCTATGAGATATAACAAGAAGAACTGTTCTCATGCATTTGCTCCTAGGTTTTCATTATAAGGCCTCTCCATCATTCAGGGGCTTGAGTTTTGCACAGCACACATGTTGATTCAGGGAACGAATGGTCCTTTCAGCAAAGTCGTGCTCAGTGTCTCCTCACTCCTTACATCATTTTATTGAAAGATAAAACATGAATTGAAGGCTCACACACAGGCAATCAGTGATGTAGGAAAGACATGTGGACAGGTCAGCCGATAGACATGGAGTAACTCCTGCCACTTTAATGCTGATGCTGTGAGTCCCACAGGGGAAACACACCTATCATCGATGTGGCTCAGCAATTTTTGGTTACTGCGAGCATGAAGGTGAAGTTTATGAATCAGGTACGCCAAGTCTTGAGAACAAGTAGGAGGGGGTATTAAAAGAGACCATTTCCCGCTCAGGATGCACTGGTGGGATTCTGAAGCAGAGACACCTTGCTGCAGATGAGCTGCACACATGCAGAATGGCAGACAGCTAGCTCCTGGACCAGACAGATTGGGCATGTGTGCAATGCATGGGTAAAGCTCAACACCCACATTTCCAGGCCATTTCAATGAGAAGCATCAAATGAACACACACAACCTTTTCCTTTGAACAGTGTCTCAATTTGGGAAACCTTTTTTTTTTCCCCACACAAATCGCTTCATGATCCAATAGTACATTTTCTGTTTATAACCACAGGCTTGAGTGAAGGCCGAAAGCCCAAGGGAAAAAAATGAATAAGGAAGAAAACCTTTGCATTATTTATGGGGAAGAGGGACTTACTGAATACAGGCTCAGTGAGAGACTCTCTCTCAAGAAAATGAGGTCAAGAAAGGCTGAGGATGACCTCTGGAATCAACCTCTGACCTACACACACATGAAATCCATATACGTACACATGCCCCAAAATAGGTCTTTACTCGTTTGTGGCAGGGGAGCACAGTGAGCAACCCCAGAAGCTAAGTGACAACATCCACACTGTCCTGGTGACAATCTCAGGGACAGCTACTCTGTAATTATTTCCATTCCACTCCCCAACAACCAGGGCGAAGTACCTCTCACATGCAGGTCACTCCTCTGCTAAGTTAATCTTTTTTTCACTACATAAAACATTTTTGCCTTTCACTACCTGGGAAGAAGTTTGCTAACTCTCTACTTTTCTTCATTTGCATCAAGAAAGTCCAGCCAAGTTAAGGGATCTATAAAACTGTCATTTCCTATAAGAATGCAAGAGGAGAGGCTGCACCCAGGACTGTCAAGGAAAGGCTCCTGCTGACTGGAGCCTTGTCATCATTAGTGGCTACTTGGAGATGGCACTATCATCTAGCATGGCTGAGACCTGGTTCAGATGGACATTTCCTCATTAGAAGTTGCTGTGTAAGATTTTGCTAAGGAGCTCCCTGTCATCTTTGATAGGGGAAGCAATCCATTGCCATTACAATTCAGCAGGGCTGGAGAACACCCTGTCTGTTTTGATTGTATCAGGCTGGATTTAATAAAAGTTCCCATTGACATGGTAACATGAAAATAAGTGCAAACAGTTGCAAAATGAACTCTGCCTCTCATGGAGCAGTTCCCGGCTGATTTAGGAACTGGAAAGCTTTTAATAGGATTTAACATGTTTGCATTCAGGCTAATTCATAGCCATTAGGTGCACCTGCTTGTATTGACTTACATAGAAAAAGTTTTAATGCAAGAAGGAAGGATTTTTCTGCAAAAACGCTTGCTGGAGAATAATTCTGATGCCACGCTAAGGTGTCTCTTTAGAAGAGAACGTTCTACTATGGTTGGTGATGTTCCCCTTACGAGAAAATAGAGAGAGGGGGGCTGGGCTGGAGAGGTGGCTCAGTGATTAAATTGCTTGCCTGCAAAGCATAACCACTTGAGTTCGATTCTGACAAAGAACTGTGTCACCATCCATGTGGTACCAGGACCAGTTTACACCAGAAAAATATGCCTCTGGTCATACAGATTATTAAGAACCTCCCAACTTTTAGTGTGACTGGAACAGGGACTTTCTTTAAAGACGGACTTAGGGGACGGGGAGAAGGCTCAATAGGAAATGAGATGCTGTGAAAACATGGAGACCTGAGTTTGGATCAACAGTTCCAAAGTAAAAGCCAGGTATGAGGCATGAGCCTGCAATCCCAGCACACAGTCTGAAGGCTCAGGTTCAATTCCCCAGTACCCACCTAAAGCAATATACACAAAGTGGCCTATGCACTTGGAATTTGTTTGCAATGGCAAGAGGCCCTAGCATGCCCATTCTCTCTCTCCCCCTTCCTCATACACATACTCACTCTCTCTCCCTCTACCTGCAGATAAATAAATAAATAAAAAATAATTTTTTTAAAGACTGGATTGCCTGGCAAGCATGAGATTGTACAAAACAACAAACCCCAAAACAAAAACAAAAATAACCGTTTAACAAAGCAACATAATGTTGCCTTTCCAATTTCCCAATTTCCAAATATACCCCAGTACATGTGAATGCAGAACCACTGCAATTTAATTTAACTCAAGCCAAAAAGATATATTAGTGCCTTCTTTCAGTAAAAATTTTCAAATTCCATAGGTCTACCCTTGGTACAAACTCTCCAAAAAATCAAAAACTAAGAGCTGCTTACAAGCATAATGACACCAGGAGATAATATTTCCTTATATACTTTCCTCTTAACAATAAATGATGGGCACACACACACACACACACACACACACACACACACACGTTTTGATTCTGAATATGTAACATAAAAAGGTATTAGCTGAGTCTCTGCTTCATATTAGGAAGCCTAAGGCTAAAGGCAATTCTGTATAGTAAAAAGACCATGTTATGGTCAGAACATGAAACATTATTCCAAAGCCTATTTACTGAACCCTCAGACCCCAGCTAATGGCACTGTGTTGGTAAGAGGTAGAAACTTTAGAAGATGGCGCTAACTGGCAGAAATGGGTCACTTGAGGTGTGCCTATGAAATTTATAGCTGGTCCCTCCCAATCCCTTCCTATCTCTCTCTGCTTCCTGGCAGCTGTGAGGTGAACATCCCCTGCCACACTCTCCCGCTGCCATGGTGACAGGCTCATCACATACCTAGAACCACAAAACCAATGACCATAGACTGAAGGACCAGAAACCAAGAGAGAGACAAAGCCCTTATTTCCTTTGCTTCCATAGAAATCCTGTCACACAGAAGATAAAAACGAACAACAGCCAGCAAGTCTGGACATGGTACACAGAAGTGCATATAACACAAAACATGTCTTCAGCTTGGCTCTCTCTCTCTCTCTGAGCTATGTCAAAACAAGGAATATAAGGATCAAAACAGTAAGTGAAATATGACAAACCTTTGATTTCAAGAGCTTCACACACTTACTTGGCCTTCAGGGTCTCCTCCTGAAAATTCCAGCGAGGGTCTTCCACCAGCTGCAATTCTCTTAACACCCGCCCGGGCTTGTAGGCTGCGTTGATTACCATACTAAGAACCTGTCGGGAAGAAACTGGCAATGAGCATCAAATGTGTTCACCCTGTTGAAACTAGGATGAGGGGCTGGAGAGATGGCTCAGCAGTTAAAGGTTCTTGCTTGCAAAGCCTGTCAGCCAGGCTTTGAGTCCCGAGTACCTATGTAAAGCTAGATGCATAAAGTGGCACATTCATCTGAAGTTTGTTTACGGTGGCAAGAGCCTGGCATACCCATTCTCTCTCTTTCTGCCTCTTCTTCACTCTCTCTCTCTCTCAAGTAAATAAAATATTTTTTTAAGAATGTGTTGAAGCCTGGCATGATGGTACACACCTTTAATCCCAGAACTGGAGAGACATAGGTAGGAGGATTGCTGAGAGTTCAAGGCCACCCTGATTCTACATAGTGAATTCCAGGTCAGCCTGGACTAGAGCGAGAGACCCTACCTGGAAAAACCAAATAACAAGAGAATGTGTTGAAATCCACTGTTGACACCTGAGAGGTTCCCCTTGCACCTCATCGTGTGAAGGGCTCCATTAAGTTGAACGTAACACTCTGCAGGCGACTGTTGTGAATGGAAGGGCATAAAATCCAACTCTCTCGTTAGCATCATGGGAAATGCAGGCCAATTATTCTCCACCAGGATGACTACTTAGTAGGCTGATAATTCCACTCCATTTTGACTCAGTTCTGTGTGTGCATGTGTACATTCATGCCTGTGCAGTTTCATAAGTGTAAGGGTGCACAGGCATACACACGTGTGTAGAGATCAGAGGGCATCCTCAACTGTGGTTTCTCAAGTGTCATGCAAGTTGGTTTTTTTTGGGGGGGCAGGCTCTCCTTGGCTCACCAGTATAACAGAATGGCTGGCAGGTGAGCCTGTCTCTGCCCCCATGCACTGATATTATAAGCATACACCTCTACTTTTGACATGGGTTTGGGTGATCAAACTGATGTCAACATACTGGCTGGCACAGCAACCATGTTAGCACCTAAACTACCTCCCCAGCCACCATCTGACATAAAGACACACTTCATAAGAAACCAGTGAACGTGAGACACTTCTGGAGGGAGTGTAATGAAAGATGTGCAAAGCACCTAATGATGGCTCAATTTACATAGTTAATCTGAGGACAACACACTTTGTTACGGAGTTAAAAGCTAGTCTGGGCTACTCAACAGCATCCAATATCATATTTGTTTAAACCACACACTCATGTCCAAATCTTGAGTTTAAGAAAATAATTATGTGGCCATTGCCCATGACAGAATGCCCAGAAAGACCAGCCATTTGTTTTCAAGAGTAAATATGGAAGGCAATAGCAAAATAAGGTGTTCCTGCTGATTCTCAGTGTGCCAGAAAGAAAGAAAGAAGAAAGAAAGAAAGAAAGAAAGAAAGAAAGAAAGAAAGAAAGAAAGAAAGAAAGAAAGAAAGAAAGAAGTTAGATCTATAGGATACTCTTCACTAAAAAATATGAGTAAATTTTTAAAGATAGGATTTCCTGTAGCTCAGGATGGCCTCAAATTAGCTATGTAGCCAAGGATGGCCTTGGATTCAAGTCCTTTCTGCATTTACCTCCCAAGTGCTGGGATAACAGAAGCATGCCCCAATGCCCAGCATGACTAACTTGTAACATTCACAAGCCCTACTATGCTCCAAGCTGCTACTCGTTAGACAGGTAAAGAATGTGATAATGCAAAGAAGAGAGCTGGGTGCTGAGTTCCATGTAATGACCACCCACAGAGGCTCGACAAGGTGCCAGGAACACATACAGTTAGAGACACACACTGTACCTGCCCCTTCACAAATTTCCCCATACAGAGAAGTTATAAAGAGAGGTATCACACTGAAGGAAGACACAATATGTGTTAGCAGCAAAATCCCACTGAGGGACTGGAGAGATGCCTCAGTGGGGAAACGCTCGCCACACAAGCAGGAGGCTCTGAGTTCAGATCCCCAAAACCCATGTCAACGCTGAATAATGGTGGTATGAACTTCTGATCCATTCTGGGGAGGTGAGAGACTGAGAATCCATGTGCTTCGTGGCTAGCTAGTCAAATGGATGATCTTTAAGTTCAGCAAGAAACCCTACCTCCAAGAGCAAGACACCAATTGTTGACCCGAGCCTCTATATGCACACATGCATCTGTACATATAAAAACACACATCACAAATGCACCTTCAAAAATACCACTGAGTAAGCAAGAAAAACAGCTCTAAGATGGGAGATGGTCTCTCCTGCCACCAGGTCTAGGGGCACACCACAAACGGTGAGGAAGAGATGGGGTACATTTAGGAATATAATTGTCCTGGTGTATATAACCTAATATATTTGTGAAAACAAGAATTTCTTCATATTAGATTACTATGAAAATATTTTATACATAGCCATCCTGGCCACCAACTTTGGTCTAAGTGGCATCCTGCCATATTGCAAGGGCCCCTAACTACCCACAAGAGGCACACCTCAGCCAGCATACTAAAATGGACTAAAAAGGCAATATAGGCAGTTTGGGTGTGTTGCATTTCTCTGAGTTAGTATAATCATCTGATTTCACTGTTTATTGCCAGGCCAATTTAAGAAACTGAGTTTATTTCTAAACTTAATTAGAACTGGCTGCAATAATGCATGAAGTGTTTATCAACAGACAATAAAATTTCACTGGGTTCTTTTCATATTGATTTGCTGAAAGAAACCCAGGGCTACATGTCATTTGCTGCCTATGAAAATGTATTTTGTGACTATTAATAGAACTAGAACATGCCTCCCAGAGTTCAGTTCGGCCTGGAGATAGGCAGCAATTCAAACCATAAAGCATCCATTAGTGAATATTTTTCCATGGGCTTTTCCCGACACTAGCAATTCACCTCCAAATTCAGCAAGGTGCCTGCAAGCTGTTGGAACTGGAGTGTGCACAGCACTGTCTTGGTGATGACTTGGGATACTAGGGCTGTTCCATACAGAGAGCTGGCTGTCACCATCAGAACACGTTCAGTACGGACTCCCTCAGAGATCTGAGTAGAAAGCCTGAACGCAGGTGTCAATCAGTGCACAGTCTTTCCAATAAACCAGCCCACAAGCCAGCGGCTGGACCTCTCTGGGATCAAATCAGGACTTGCATCCCTTGGAAGCTGAGCATCCTTGGGCAAGATGCATAGCTGATTCTCCCATCTGTATGTGGGCCACTGGATGGACTGGGCTTTCTTCCAAAAACCCGCATGAATGGGCCACAGAGACCCTCATTCCCTGCTTTCTTTCTTCCTACCATGCCAGCCTCGGGCTTGCATGACCTTGAAGAACTGTTCTTCTTTCCTGCTGTAGGATGGGGTAAAGGCTCAATCCCCAGCCCCAGGAACTACTGGGAATTGGGGGGAAGCATTCGATCACTGGAGGTATACCCTTGAAACCCAAGACTGTCTTTCTCTTTTTTAGTTGTAGGCCATGAGGCAAGCAGCTTTGTTTAACCACAGCCTGTTGCCATGATGGGCTACCTAACCACAGGGACACTAGCCCCTGAGCCACTTGATCATGTCTGCAACCTCTGCAACCCTGAGTCAAAATAATCTTTTTGCTTTTAATGAGTCCATTGTCTTAGGTATGATACAATGACAGGAAGCTCAGGATATTCTTCTAGTCCCTCGGTTCTCTCTCAGGTCTTCAGAGGCTTCTCTCAGCCATTCCACAATTGCATTTTCTCCCATTGCTTTCAGGCCTCTCACTGCTCATTATAATGTGAGGCTAGGGTTATTTACTTATTAGTTGATTTAAGTCACCCCGAAAGGATACACACACAAAGAAATCAGGGCCCACAAATTCCTGCATCACTGGGAGCTAGAATTATGACTGCTGATAGAACATGCAACCATCAGATCTTTATTTTAAATTAGTCAGTGAATTTAATAAGAGCCCAGTCATTAGCTCATGAAAACTGTTTGACTAATTCACTCCAATAACTTACCTTATAACATATAATGTATTTGAATGGAGGTCTAGGGAACAACATTGATTTTTTTTAAAAATCTGATTTAAAAATGGCTACTGATTAGAAAAAATAATCTCTGTGTGTGCATGTGCAGAGGCACACACTATGGTAAGCATGTGTAGGCCTGAGGACAACCCTGAGTTCTGGTCTTAGCTTTTCACCTTGAATGTGAATGCAAAATGCCCCCTTTGGCTCATCTCTCCCTTCTCTCCTCTCTTCAGAATTTTTCTTCCCTAAGTGGCTTCTGGTTGGGCATTTGTTCACAACAATAAGAAAATCTTGTACATACAGCTTGTTTGAGGCCTGAGAGACTCTAGGGATCCTCTCCTTTCTGCCTTCCATCTTGCTGTAGCAGAGCTGGCATTCCAGACGCATGCTTGGCGTCTGGCTCCATGTGGGATCTTGGAATCTAAATGCAGGCCACCACACTTGCATGGCAAAGATGATTCCCACCGAATCATCTCCCTAGCCCTGCTACTCATCTGTATTGCTAACAAATTCTATTCTGGGTTTGACAAAAAAAAAAAAGTTAAGTAAATGGATCTTTCTTCTGTGTGGGAAAATAATAGAGAGAGTCATAGCAGCAGAAGGAATTTGTACTTTTATCACCTGCATCAGTTACCTTCTCATTGTTGGGACAAAATACCTTCACACTCATGCATCCCGACCTGTGGTCACTCATTAGTATTGATGAGCATTATTGATGGGCATTATTCTTTTTTAAAGTATTTTATTTATTTGAGAGAGCGCGAGAGAGAGAGAGAGAGAGAGAGAGAGAGAGAGAGAGAGAGAATGGAGAAACAAGGGCCTCCAGCTTCTGTAAGTGAACTCCAAATGCATGTGACACTGTGCCTCTGGCTTTATGTGGGTACTGGGGAGTCGTACCTGGGTGATAAGGATTTGAAGGCAAAGGGGCCTTAGCAGCTGAGCCATCTCTCTAGCCTGATGTTGGGTATTACTCTTAATTAGTTATGATGTTCAGTAAAAACTAAAACACAGCAGAACAGCTTGGAGAGGCAAGTCTGCCCTGGACTCAGAACAAGCACAGGTCCACTTCTGTGGAACTCCTAGGGTTTCTTTGGCACATCTGCTCCACTGTGTTCCACTGGTCTGCTCACCCGCGCTGAGGGAGCACGGGGCCTAGATCCCGCAGTAGGGCACATCTGCCACCCTCCTTCTGCTTCCAGTAAATCTAATGGCTACTACCTGAATCTCGTGTGGTGATGCTCCTGTCGACCAGGGAGAAGGTGCTGGAATGGGGGACAGGCCTGAGGTAGATAATTTGTAACAGGGAGATTAGAATAAGGCAGGGGAATCAGGATGGGGCGCTTCTCTGGAATGACAACTTCTATCATCTGATTTATTGCTAAGTCACCAAATGGCTCTGGAGTCCAGATTGAAAAGCAGCCACAACTATCCTCCTGGCCTTCAGTGACACAGAATGGGATGTTATTCATCACACCGTGATCACACACATCTCCACTTGTGTATCTGCACTTGCATGGGCTGTCTAGAAGGAGCCAGGCTTGGTTTGGGAAAGCTATGGGCATCAGTCATCCCCAACGCACAGTGCCTGGTGTATAACTTGCTAAGGGCCAGAGGAATGAAGGAATGAATGTTCCCTGGGAGGTGCCCAGAGCAACACTGGTTCTGAGATGGAGCAGAATGTCAGTAATTATCTACTGGATGCTGAGTAAGTGGACATCTTTATATCTAAATGCTTAGAGAGATCAGAGACAGATGAAAAGAAATACCCAGACAAGCTGCTATCCATATCACTAACTTCTGCACTTCAGCACCACAGGGGCAGACAGCAAAGTGAGTTGATGTCTGTGCTAAATACTAGGACATGTTCTTACCAGTGCTCATGGCTCTGTAGTACCATTCTGCAAAGTCAAACCAAATACAATTTGTTGTATGAAACACCTAGAAAAGCTTACTTGGTCGTGTCTACCCCTGTACATTCTGTGCCCAGGCTGGAGGTAAGACTATCGAAATGCCTTTTAGCGATAATCTACAGATAGATGAAGGATGGACTGGCAGGTAGATAATGAACATAAAGACATGACAGATGATAATGGTAGATAATGCAGGGGATAGAAAAACAGATGATAAATATATGGATAGATAATAAACCAATAGAAATAAGGATCTGTAAGTCTGTCATAGATGCATGATGTTATGATAATGATATATCGTAGACAAATAATAGAAAATGAAGAAGGCAGATAAAAGAGAGAGATAATAGGTAATGATGGAAGTAGATGAGGGATGAATTAACAGATGGATGGGAAGACTGATAAATAGAAATGAAGATAGATTATAGAAGTGGAGCTTAGACATGGGTTAGAAAGAGTGACAGATATAAAGGTGTCATACTGGGGCTGGATAGATCGCTCAGTGGTTAAGGCACTTGCCTCCAGTGCCTAAGGACCCAGGTTTAATTCCCCAGTTCCCACATAAGCCAAACTCTCTCTTCTCTCTCTCTCTCTGCTTGAAAATGAATAAATAAAATATTTCAAAAAGGTGTCATACTAAGAGGATAGACATAGAGAGATGACTGAAAACAAGACTGACAAACTGATGGATGGACAGACAAATACAGAGAATACACAGAAGCGTAGGTAGATAAAGGTCTGTGTAATGTGGCGCAGTGCGAGGAAGATTCACATTTGATTTTTTTCTGTAAAGAATAAGCTGCTTGCACTATTGAGCAGGTATTCTCTATCTAATGTCATTTCTTTTGTCTTACTGGTCTACCCTGTCATATTCTCTCGGCCTTAGGTGGGCCGACAGGTTTGTTTCTTCAACACTTTGGCAATCTCAAGAGATTGGCTATGAAGTTACACTCCAGGGAAGGTATGTGCTCGTGGAAGTTCATTACATCCAAGCTTTCTGTTGTTCAAAATCCCACCTGCTTTTTACCCAAACCTTGTTGGTAGCAGAAAGAAGAAAAGGGAGAGCAGAAACCCAGATATTATATTTCTGACCTTTCAATAGAAGAACTTGTCAGATTTCCTTTAATACATTTTCCCTTCATCTCCAGAACCCAGGCTGCCAAAAAAAGCACGGGTCATGCCTCTTTAGCAGGGCTGTAAAGGCAGAGCGGGGGCCAGCTGATGCACATACAGTGCCATGGACGGGGAGGAAGGGGGGCCCTAGAGAGCCCACACTGGAAATTACATACTGCTCTTTTGTGCTAAAAACGGGGACTATTAAGCCAAATGGCTTCTGAGGAAAAACAGCTAAGCCAATCTCCAAGATGTGGAGAATTTCAGTGAAGACAAAGGCTCCACTCGTCTTCCATAGTGGATGTTCTCAGAGTCATCTTCCCCCCCAGGAGAACATGGCTGGTCTTCTCTCATTGTCATCATGGATCTGTATCAGAAGCTGAAATTTTCTTATCAGGACACACTGATATTAGCGACTGTTGTCCCTTTTGCCTCGTCCTGGTTCACTCTTTAACACGGGAGTGCCTACATCCCAGTGTGTCTGTGTGATATAAACATAGCAGACACTATGATGGGCCTCGGCATCCATCACATAGCATAAAGGTTGTGAAGGAAAAACTTCTGAGCATCTTAGCACAATGTACTGGGAAGACAATGGTCAATAAGCCTCTTTGTCACTTGATGCAGTCTTATAGTATTATACAGACTCCTGGTTTAGCACTAAGGGAAGGAGTGTGAGGATGGAAAGATTTGAGATCCAAGTGGATAGTCCCAATTGGGAAGAATTTGACTAAGCATACAGGTGTGATTTAAGACAAACATCAAGAATAGTGTCTGTACCCCACAGGTCTCCTCCTCTGTGTAAATGGACCTACAAGTCCTGTAAAGTGTCCCAGTGTCCCAGCACATGAGAGGACATGGGGGTCAAGGCCTGCTCCATTCTGAGCTGAATTTTACAGGATGCCAGGAGCTAAAGCTCTTTTAATATCCTCTCTGGGGTTAAGACCAGTCATGGATGGCTGGCTCTCTAGACCTCTCCAAATTCCACTCAGTCTAACATTCGGAAAGCAACTTGTCTTAGCCATCACTTTCCAGAAACTTCCACCATTCTGTAGCACATCTTTCCACCTCCCCACCCCCGTACACAGAGCGCAGGACATCACTTCTAAAATTGCATTTAGCCTTTTCACAGACCAGCTCTGCACTTACCCACAGACATTATCTACTAGTAACAGACTAGACAGAAGGGAAACAATTCTCATTTTACATTTTCTGAAGATACAAAAGTGTTTAAATTTCCAACACCACTGATGGCCCGGAACAGCAACATGCTCCGTCGTCTTTGCTTCAATTATCTCGTTCGTTCTCTTTCAGTAAATGAAATTTGAAGCCATGCAGAGTTTCTCGGGCTGAAGGAAGAGCATTAGCATAAATATTGGCTTCGAGAAACTCACATTTTTCTTGCACTCCCAGAATGGAAGACCTTGCTTTTTATAATTTTTTCCTTCCTTCTTGCTGCATGTATTTTTACACATCAGCAAAAAATGACTTTTGTCATCAGAAAACTGTTCTGGCCTAACTTTTAAACATGGCTGCAGGCATTGATCACAGACTTGACCAGGGATAACTACTGTTAACTTAAAAAATAATAATTTAGTAGGTAAAATGGCCATCTCCTAAAGAGAGGCCTCGGCCCAGCCAGAAGATCAGGGAGGACTGTACGCTAACAAATGGGATGAGCTACAGAAATCAGGCTGAAAGCAACTCACCCATTCAATATATTTTTGTTAATTTTTGTGTCCGTGACGTGTCAATCAAATCCACACCACACAGGCTGACAACATCGCCTTCCAGTCACTGCTAAGAGCTGTGGCAGGCAGACTCAAGGAAGACCATTTGTGTGCAGGATCTTATGTCACATGACACAGAAGTTCTTTTTCTACAGTGTGTGTGTGTTTGCATAGATGTGGACTCACGTGTGTGATGAGACCAGAGGTTGACGTTGGGTAATGCTTTCCACCCAATTTATTGAGACACGGTCACTCACTTAAACCCAAAGGTCACTGATCCCACCCACCTTCCAATATTTCTCCACCCGTTAAGACTGCAGGTGGGCTGCCATGCCCAACTGGTGTTTTCATGAGTGCTGGAGATCCGAACTCAGGACTGTGTGGCAAGCACTTTGCCCACTGACACAGAACATTTTAGGCCTAACTCTGGCTCCATTTCTTTTTGGATCATGTTTCCTGTATGCAGGGATCTATATTCCTTGTCGATTTATACAGTCAGGTATATCCAGCGGTTCTACCACTTAAGCTAACACCTGAGTAGCTGCCCTGGTCTGTGGTGACCATTTCTCTTCAACTACAAATCTGTCATATCTGATCTGCTGCACAGGATGAATAGAATCTAATCCTGTTTGGAGTCCAGACATAATCCCAAACTATGTTATAAAGACTAGTTTTACTCTGTGGCTATGGGAGAAACCAGGTGAAGGGCTCAGTCTGATGGCCAGGGCCACACAAGGCTCTCAGTATAGCTCTGGGGACCTGCTGTCACTGACCAATGAGATGGTTAAAACACTAAGGTTTTATGGGCATCATTCTGGCCTTCTCTTCGCTGCCAGATCACTGATGCTCTTGACTCATACATGTCACTACCTGGAGCAGGTGGCTCTTTCTCTTTCACTTCCCCACAGCCTACACAAAACTCCAAGGGCATCTCAGCATCTCAGTCCCAGCCTTATTTGATCACATTCCATCCACCCACTGACAGGAAGCTCGCTCATGGCTAGGGCCATGTATATGAAATAGCCTACATGTTAAATGGTTTTGAAGAAACAGCCCCAAGAGCTAAGTCAATTTCTTCTGAATTGTAACTTCCCTATCCAGGTAAGTATAGTTCATATATAAAAGTCTTTAACTACTAAAGCCATTAATGGCCTGGAAAAAGTATCTTCCAACTGCTTCAACAACCTGTGTTCTTTGGAAGAATCTCACTTCAAACTACAAAGATGAAGGCTGGAGAGATGGCTTAGTTACTAAAGCAATTTTAGCATAAGCATGAGAACCTGACTTCAACCCCAAGCACCTATGTTAAAAAGCTCAATGTGGCAGCCTGTGTCTCTAACCCTGACACTGGAAAGAGGAGACAGGAGGATCTTGGGGCTCCCTGGATAACCCAGCATGACATGTAATGGGCATGGTGGCACAAGGGTGTAATCGCAGCATACAGAAGGGTCAGAAGTTCCAGGACACATTCGACTACATAGTGAGTTTGAGGCCACAGGGCACATGAGACCCTGTTTCGGGGAGGGGAGGGGAGGGGAGGAAAAGGGAGGAGAGGAGAAGAGAAAGGAGCCACTTGACCCATCATACGTACCATTGTCAATGTGCCCCTTCCCCGTTGAGAAATTAGTTCTTCTTTCAAGCTGGCTGGCTTGGCTCTTCAGCCCCGGGTCGTCTCTCCCCTTACATCATCACTCCCCTGTGTTCCTAGAGCACTTCATTTCAATCTACTACAGCATATCCCCCAAACTCAAGGAAGCAAAGGGTGTCTGGCAGACTGAGGGGCTTTTGTAGGTGGGGACATCATTATTCCATGTGGGTATATCTGGCATTCCCTGCCCAGAGGCAGTGGTGCTTAGATGAATGTGTACTGAATTGACTCCCCAATTTAGAACCTCCTTCAGAAGCTACATACAGTGTATGGATCTGTTAGAATAAGCTAACTGGGATCCTTCGGGTGCCTTACCTCCTTCAGCACCAGCACACACTTGCCAGGCCCCACTGACTGAGGTAGCTCTGCGATTCTCCCTTTGTTCAGATAAGGGCCTGAGAAACACCGGTGGTTGATGAACAGCTGTGGGCAGCAGTACTTCCCGTTGACGGTTCCTGCTGGGGACAGAACACAAGAGACCAGGATGATGACTAAAGATGTGCCCTTAGCCCCCTTCATGGAGCTCCTGAGCTTCCCTGGCAGAGCAGCTGGAGTAGAAATAGGGCTCCAGGAGATGGGGAAATAGCTCAGTGGTAAGTTCGTGCTTTGCAAGCATGAGTACCAGCTGAGCAAAATGGTGTGTGCTTGTAATCCCACACTGGGAGGTGGAGACAGGAAGATCCCTGGCACCCACTAGGAATCTAGCTTACTTGGCGAGCCTCAGCCAATAAGAGACCCTGTCTCATAAAATGATGTCTGAGGAATGGCAACTGTTGTGCACAGGTACAAGCATATATGCATGCTCCCGTGTACGTACACACACACACACACACGAACCCTCAATAGTCACCACAGCTCCAGGGGACATTGTTGTTGAAAATCTAGTTTAAGGTGTCTCGTGGAAGTTCCAAATTGTGACAGAAAAGCAGAAAAAATGTACTTTTCAAGAATGAAACAATGTATCCTGACACCAGGATATTCTGGATCCTTTAAAGCATCTTTAGATATTTCACTTACTGAAACAAACTTTTCTGTGGATTGTACAGTACTCGACACACATATACAAAGGATATGACAATGAAGACCTAAGCATTCTTGTGAAGTTCAAGGGCAAGCATGAATACATGGCTGAGCTCCCCTGTGTGCCCTACACCAGTAAACCCCATCATTACCTGCTTGAGTTTACCACTGCTCTGAATCGGGTGTTTATTGTTCTCACACAACTTCATGAATTTGACTACTCAACACATGTATGCATACAATTACAAATAATGTGTATTATGGATCTTTAAAAAAATTCTCATCAGTGTTTTTTGCCACATTTTGTTTGTGTTCAAGATGATAGATATAAAGAAAATTTATAAACAAATGCTAGGATATTCAGTTTTTACTTCTGTATATTATTCCTTGTAAGGAGATACCTGAATTTAGTCAGCAGTTCTCCTAGAGATACTTCATAGTCTCAACTTCTCTAGAATTGCCAGAAACAATTTAATAATTATGGATTCAAAAACCTGCTTCTGAGCTGTGGTGGTTATACATGCCTTTAATCCCAGCACTTGGGAGGGAGAGGTAGGAGGATCACTGTGACTGTAAGGCCAGCCTGGGACTGCAGAGTAAATTTCCAGGTCAGCCTGGGCTAGAATGAGACCCTAACTCAGGGGAAAAAAAACCCAAAACAAAACTGCTTCTGGATATCAGCAAGAGCTTCTTGGAAGGACACTCACAGCAGAAGTGGAAGGGCTCATGCATTAGTCCGCATAGCTTGAGTCTTACTAAAGATGACCACACTGTTCTCTGGAGTGATGATTGTTGTTACACACACCAGGACAACACTAGACACTGCTAGACTTCTCCATGCTGCCAGTCTGATGGAGGGAAAATACATCTCACCATGATTTAGATGAGATCGGGTGCGTTCAGGGTTACCATGGCTGTAGACTCACCATGATTTTAATTCACCACCTTCATCAATCAACATAGTGAGCTGCGCATGTTGGAGGTTTTACTATGTCTCTGTCTCCAGTTGCCATGGACAAAGATTACAATAACTAATTGGTAATATCTCACTTTAAAGACTCTCTCTCTCTTTCATTTTTATAGAAACAAGGTCTCACTCTGGTAGCCCAAGCTGGCCTTGAAATCACAGCACTCTTACCTTTAGCCTCCTAAGTACTGATATTATAGGCCATGCAGCATTCGGTGCTGGGGAGATGGTTAAAAGAACTTTTTTGCAAAGTCTGCATGCTCAGGCCCAATTCCCCAGTACCTACATAAAGCCAGATGCATAAAATGATGCATTTCCCTGGAATTCTTTTAGAGTAAAAAGAAACCTTAGTGTGCCCATGCACGCTCTCTCTCAAATAAGCAAAATTACTTTCAAAACTTTTATTAAAGTTTCTAAATGTTTATAAACACCAAATGAGGTCTCACATTGGTTTATGTAACTGATATACCTACCCAAAATCTATTCAAGCTATATTACATGAATAGTGTATAAATACTGTTTTCGTTTGGAATCATAACCTAATAGTGCAGGAAAGTTCACTTTCATAAACTTCTACTAAGAACCCATAGGGAAGAGGTAGAGATTTTATCCAGGATATATGGGAAAGGGGGAAAATAGCTATAATAGAATATGACAAGGCATCTCTCAAAAAGATTCTGAAGTAATAGGTCTACTTAACAGGGAAAATAATGAAACTTTCAGAGGAATTTCCTTATAATCTTTAGCAGGATTACCCTGCCCAGACCTCTGAAAAAAAAAATCTACTGAGGTCTTTACCACAAAGATCACTTCAATTGTGGGATTGTTCCATAGCACATGGGTTCTAATCTGGGAATTCAAGGCAGGTTGTCATTTCAGCTGAGAACAGAATTCTTCAAGTACTCCTTATTTACATACATGCCTATTGCTACATTTGGTGATCAAATGTTAATGCACAATTATGTGGTAAAAGATTATTGTATGATGCAAGATTTTATGCATTAAATACATATTGTTCACAGCCAGCTACTCAAATTCAGAGGCTTGTAATGAATAATTCAAAAGCTAGTGGGACTTAAGTAATAATTCCTAGGGTAAAACTGCAAGTGGATAAGCTAAGTATGGTGGCACATGCCTATAATCCTAGCACTAGAGGGGCTGAGAAAGGGGAACTGTAAAACCAAGGCCAGCCTGGGTAAATTGGCTGTCACAAAAAGTCCACTCCCCCCCCCCCCAAAAAAAAAATCAAGTGGAACTGTGGAAAAAAATGCCAAGAAAAGAATGCCTGATGATACTTTCAATGCTTGTCGTTGGTGACCCGTGAGACACAATGGTAATCAGGGTTGCAGCCAAACAGCACTTGGAACTTTTTCTTGCAGAGCAGGAGAACTTTCTAGAGCTCCTGACCAAGCAGCAGAAAATAAGAGGAACAGAGACTTCAGCTTAGTAATAATAATAGAAATGTATATATGTGTGAGTAAGTAGGAAGAGAGGAAGCAAACAGAGGCTCAAAGTTCAGATACCCTCATGGTGACTTATGACCTGTGTGTCTCCCGTAAGGGCTCTAAACTAGAAAGGAACAGAGTCCCCAGTGACGGCCACTTACCTGCGGTGTCCACGTGAGGGAGTAAGCAAGGGTCATGAGGTATTTTCTCAACAGGCACTGTGGAGGGTAATCTGTGATGAAGAAAATATCATGGGAAACAAGAAATGAGGAAAATTCAATGCCTTTTCATAATTTAAAATTGTTATTCCAGAAATTCAAAATAAGAGCATCCTAAAGTGGGGCGGGCGGGCACAGGGGCAGTACCGGCTAGATCACACACAGCAAGATCATTTTTGGAAAATTTGTTCCCATATTCTTGGGATGAGCCTTAAAAAGCCAAGGAGACAACTGCCCCCGAGTGGCTGTCCCTGACCAATGATTTTCCTCATGTCTTCTTGTTATAGAATTGTAATGTCTTCAAGTATATTTTAGATATGATTAACATTGAATTAAAGTGAGATGTTTTCATTGCAATTGTCTAACTGAAAACCTGTTTTGGCTAACTTTGGTCTTCTTTCTTCCATGTTTGAATAGATCAATGAAGTCCTTAAGAAAAACTGGGGGATTTTTAAAAATTTAAATTATTTTTACTAATTGATTTTTGTCAAATTTTATACACATATATATTTTGATCACATTTGCTCCCCCTTTACCTTAGACCATCCTCCTTCCACTCGTGCTGAAGCCTTTCTTTCCAACTACCCCGCCCCATTCGAGTTGGATGTCTTGTTTTCATTGGTTGACTTGGGGTCGCTTGCAAGAGCATGGGTAGTGATTCTTAAATGCAATCCACTGCATACTCTGTGAGAGCCCTGCTAAAACACTGGTGACTGAATCTATGTTTTTTTTTTTTTCAGTTTTATAGGGGAAAAGAGATCATCCACGTTTGATGGGGTCCCCAGGTGGGCTGTAATGAAACCATACAGTTTTTGAAAAGCTACCTAAATTCAAAGTGAACCATTACAAGAGATCATAGACAGAACTTCCAAGGCAATGGTTATCTTACGTGTGGTGCCCATTCCTACAGCACTGGTATGAGCTTGGAGCTTGTAGGAAACACACATCCTTGGGCCACACTTCAGGCTTTGCCCAGCAACCTGCATTTCCTTAAGCCCCCTGCTTGATGGATACATGTTACGGGGAGGATCAATGATCTGTTCACTGAAAATTCAGATTCAGTCATAAGTCTAGTATTAACCTAACTTATTACAGAGATGAACTGGAGCCAGACTGGAAATCTGATGCACTGCATTTAATAATGAAAGCACAAAAAACACCCACAATCCTTTTATTCTCATTCAGATATCAATATAGATATCTATATAGTTTCTTTCCTCTAAATTTAAGCTTAAATATATGAAAAATGCTGTTTTCTATTAATTTCTATCTACAAGTTTTTATTTAGTTAGGAAAACAGAATCACTTCAGGTAGAATGCATGTTTTAATATATTTTTAAGGGTTGGGGATTTAGCTCAGTGGATGAGTGCTTGCCTAGCAAGCGCAAGGGCCCTGGGTTCAGTCCTCAAATATATATATATATATACACACTACTTTTAGTGCTCTCTATCACACCCTGCCTGCACGGGCAACTCGTTACCCTAACACGCTCTTTCCTCAATAAATTGCACCTTATATATCCACTCAATAATTTATAATCCACAATTATTTTCCCAATGGAATCAGATTTAATCTTCCAGAAACCCTGAGAGGTAGGTTTTGTTATTTAATGAAGGTGCTCAGACAAAGCAACTTGGAAGCAGGGGAGATGAGGTGCTAAGGAATTCTCTAGCCCACAGGCATTTAGGGGTCAAGAACAGGACTGATCCATCTATAAACTACACTTGTCACACACGTCCACTGGGGCCACGACGAATCACTAACACATAAAACCATTTCCATCAGTGTGAAATGAAAGTGAAAAATGATAATTTCGACTTCAGCTTGTATTGAGAGCAACCACTGTATTAATTAAAAGCTGTTATTTATCACTAGCAAGCTACTTGTTAGCTAAATGTAATAAAACATCTATGCTTCCTCTAGGGGGTTGGATGAGAAATGTCCCCACAAGGCTCATGTACTTGAACACTTGGTCCCCAGTTGGTGGTGCTATTTGGAGGGCTGTGGAACCTTTTTGCAGGTAGAGCCTTGCTGAAGGAAGTGAGTCACATGGGGCTCACTTGAGTTTTTATATCCAGCTCCACTTTCTGTTCTCCCTCTGTTTCCTGACCGTGGCTGCAATGGGCTCAGTGGCCACCAACTCCTGAGACCATGTATGTCTTCTGGGCTATCGTGTCCCCAGAAACGATAAGCCAAAATAAACCCTTTCCTTCCTTAAATTGTTACTAATATCATATTCCAACAATGAGTAACATACTAAAAATAAATATCCTATAATCTGTTAAAGACCCCTTATAGTTTATCAGGCAGTTTTAGAGCTGAGAGGAAAATCAACATACTGTTTTTCTGGCTGCACAACCGCAATCTTTCTCTTCTGTTGTGCTGTGAAATAAGAAAAAAAAGGGGGGGAAAGAAAATGATAGTTAGTAGGTAATAAATAAACTTTATAAAAGAGGGGTTAGTGTAAAACTTTGCCCTTATAATATCTTCTTTATAAATACATGGATGCTGTATTTAAATTTTTTATTAATTTATTTACAAGCAGAGAGATGAGAGAGAGGGGGGAGGGAGGGAAGGGGAGGGAGTGAAGGAAAGAGAGAAAGAATGAGCATGCCAGGGAGGCAGAAAGAGTGAGGAAGGATGGGAACACCAGGGCCTCTAGATGCTGCAAACAAACTGCAGATGCATGCGCCACTTTGTGAATCTGGCTTTATGTGGGTACTGGGGAATTGAACCTGAGTTGTTTGGCTTTGCAGGCAAGTGCCTTAACTGCTGAGTCATCTCTCCAGCCTAACCAGTTTATATTTTTAATTGATGAC
>PVHP010031432.1:0-20913 GCA_004024765.1 Zapus hudsonius | reverse complement strand
TGCCAACCTCCCACCCACCCTTGCACATTTGGAACCCAGAACCTAGGCAAGGCCTGGTGAGGGAGCCATGTCTTGGCCCATACCAGTTGGTGCACCCAACAATAGCACTCACAGACCCCAGGTCCGAATCAAAGTCCAGCCCGCAGCCTGCTACTGCTGCAAAAGGTATGAACACCCCCAACACTTCCTGACACCAGAGGAAGAGAGCACTGTTGTCAATAACTCGCCAGTCCTTGCCACACTGTGAGGTAAAAGCAACCTCTCACCTGAACATGGCAGATCACAATGCAAGAAGAGCACCCTGGTTCGCCTAGCCCCTCTATGGAAGTCAACAATGAAAATACCAAAGAAAGAGCACAGATGCAAGCCCAGGAGGCGATGACTTGTTCAGGACATCTCTGCATCTATGTATAGAATCCAGATATGGATTATTAATTATTATTAATGGAAATGGAAGCAAAAATTGACAATGTAAGTGAAAATGTGCAGAATTAGCTTGCAAGCTTCGACACCAGGCTCAATAAATGGATGAAAAACAGAATGACTTTGGTAGAACAGTAAATGAGCTAAAGGCAAACCAGCAATCAGAGCAGCTCAAGAATCAGCTGGCTAAACTAAACAAAGACATAATCAAATACAAGAATGAGTACAAGGAAGCATTAAGACAACCTTTGATATGAAAATGAAACTCAACAAAGAGATGGAAGCCATGCAAAAAGCTCTGCTGGAAAACCAAATTCAAATGGGGATATTTGAAACATCTCTAGAATGCCTCATTATCAGACTAAATAACCTGGAAGATAGAACCTCAGACATGGAAGACAAAGCAGAAAAAAGAGAGAGGGATGACAGAAACTCTTGGACAAGTTGAAAAAAAAATTGCAATATATATATATATATATATGAGGGAACTATGGGACACCCTTAAATGACCACACCTCTGGATCATGGGGATACCAGAGCAGGAAGAAATGCAGTTCAAAGGCATAGAAAATATATTCTACAAAATTATTGAGGAAAATTTCCCTAATCTAACAAAAGAGAAACCCGTCCAGATACAAGAAGCATACAGAACACCAAACAGGCAGGACCAAAGAAAAAAACACCCAAAGACAAGTTGTAGTTAAAACCCTATACATTGAAAACAAGGAAAAAGTTCTAAAAGCAGCAAGAGCAAAATAATGAATCACCTATAAAGGCATACCCATCAGAGTTACACCAGACTTCACAGAAACCATGAAAGCAAGAAGAGATTGGAGTGGCATACTTCAGAATCAAAATCACTTTGGCTTTTACCCCAAACTATTGTACCCTGGGAAAGAATCCCTCATAATAGATGGAGAAAGGAAGATATTTCAAGATAAAAGCCAGCTCTACAATTATATGGCCACTAAACCAAACCTATGGAGAATTCTCCATGAAATATTTCTCACAGAAGAGCCAAGCAACCAACCCCAAGAGCGACCCAGAAGTTGGACACAATAATCAAGCCTAGATGAGACAAAATAATAAGAGAGGCATCAAATCCCATAAACCCTACACTATGGCAGGGATTGAGTCAAGACTCACAGTTATAACTTTGAATATTAATGGCCTTAACTCTCTCATAAAAAGACACAGGCTAGCAGGATGAATCAGAAAAATGGATCCTTCCATCTGCTGTCTCCAAGAAACCCACTTCACCTTTAAAGACAGGAACCTCCTCAGGGTGAAAGGATGAAACTGGGTCTTCCAAGCTGATGAAAATTAAAAAAAAAAAAAAAAAAAAAAAACATGCAGGGGTTGTTACACTAAAATCTGACAAAATAGACTTCAAACCAAAAATCACTTCAAACCAAAAATCACTTCAAACAGACAATCAAAGACATATCTTACTCATCATTGGAACAATCCAACAGGAGAATATCACCATCATAAATATGTATGCAACAAATACAGTTGCACCACAGTTAATGAAGCAGAAAACTAATGGAAAAATAAAACAAAAATAAACTCCAAGTCCATCATAGTTGGAGACTTTAATATGCCACTATCATCTTTAGACAGATGATTCAAACAGATGACCAACAGGGAAATAATATAACTCAATAACACCATAGATCAACTGGACCTAACAGACATATACAGAACATTGCATTCCAATTCTACAGAATATACATTCTTCTCAGCAGCTTATGGAACCTTCTCCAAAATAGACTACATATTAGGACATAAATCATGTCTCAACAAATTTGAGAAGATTGAGGTAGCATCCTTAATCATATCAGATTACAATGTATTGAAGCTGGAAATAAACAATGATAACACCAATATTTGGAGATTGAACAATACACTTTTAAACAATGAATGGGTCATTCAAGAAATCAAATTGGGAATTGAACAATTTCTTGAACTAAACACTAATGAAAACACATTTTACCAGAACCTATGGCACACAATGAAGGCAGTCCTAAGGGGAAAATTTATAGCACTGAATGCCTTCATAACAAAGACACAAAGATTCCAACTTAGTAAACTAACCAGCTAAAGGCCTTGGAAAAATTAGAACAATCCAGTCTTACCAACTGAAGACAAAAAGAAATAAGAACAGAGGAGAGACCAATGAATTAGAAACTAAGAAAATGATTAAAAATCAATGAAACAAAGATCTGATACTTTGAAAAAAAAAATAAGATTGTCAAATCCCTGGCCAATCTAACCAAATGGAAAAAAGAGAAGGCCCAAATCAACAAAATCATAAATGACAAAGGAGAGATCACAATGGGCACCTATGCAATTGGCAGAAATATTGGGACATACTTCCAAAACTTCTATTCCACGAAATTGGAGAATCTGAAAGAAATATACAAATTCTTATACACCTATCACCTGTCAAAACTCAACTCAGAGTAGATAAATCTCCAAAATAAACCTATTGCATATATCAAAATTGATAATGTAATAAAAAAACTTCCCAGACGGAAAAGTCCAGGTCCTGATAGATTGTCAGGTAAATTCTACAAAACTTTCATTACAGAACTCAAACCACTATTTCTGAAGCTTTTTAGAGTAATCAGAGAATAGGGAATACTTCCAAACTCCTTATATGAAGCTTGCTTCATTTTAATACCAAAACTAGACAAAGATAAATCCAGAAAGGGAAACTATAGATCTATTACATTGATGAAGTTAGATGCAAACATTCTGAATAAAATTCTTGCAAACCAAATTCAACAACATATTAAAAGTATTATCCACCTTGATCAGGTTGGCTTCACCCCAGGGATGCAGTGTTGGTTCAAAATTACGAAATCAATCAACATAATCCACCACATTAATAAACAACCACAAAACCACATGATCATCTCAATCAATGCAGAGAAAACCTTGGATAAAATCCAACACTACTTCATGATGAAAACACTTGAAAGACTTCAAAAAGAGGGCCTATATCTCAATATAATTAAAGTCATATACAAAGTCCTAAAGCCCAAATAATACTCAATGGGGAAAGATTCAAGGAGTTCCCACTAAATTCAGAAATAAGACAGGGATGCCCACTCTCACGACTGCTCTTCAACATAGTACTTTAAGTACCAGCCAATGAAATATGATAGGTGAAATACACAGAAGGGATACAAATTGGAAAGGAAGAATTTAAACTATCCCTTTTAGAATATGACTTAATCCTATACATAGCAGGATACACAGTTAACACACACGAAGCAGTAGCCTTCCTGTATGCAAATGACATGCATGCATAAAAAACAATCAGTGCAACAGTCCCGTTTTGAATAGCCACAAATAAAATCAAATACCTTGGAATAACACTAACCAAGGAGGTAAAAGATCCAGAGATACTTAAGATCTCAATAATAAATCAGACTTAAAACTCACCCACTGTGACTCGGGGAACTGAGTGGAAGAGGGGCTGAAAGATTATAAGAGCCAGGGTGAGACACTGCCCCCTCAGCAACAATACACAATGGGGAAGAAAAAAAAAAAAGAATGAAAAACTGGCTACCTCATGCAGTTCATAAATCCCTATCCTTGGACAGACCCAGTATGGGCACCAAGGAAGAACCCTAGTGGGTAGGGGAGAGAAAAGAGGGAAATGGGGACACAGTCACAAGTTGTGCTCATACAGGAAGATATCACCATCATCAACATATATGAACCAAATTTGGGTGCAATACAGTTCATAAAGGAAACCCTACTCAAAAATAAAACAGAAATAGACTCTAATTCCATCATAGTAGGAGACTTTAATACACCTCTATCATCTCTAGACAGATCAAGCAAACAGAAGATCAGCAGGGACTTAACGGAGCTCAATAACACCATTGAACAGCTGGGGATAACAGATATTTACAGAACGTTCCACCCCAAAGACACAAAATATACATTCTTTTCAGTAGCACATGGGACTTTTTCTAAAATTGATCACATCCTAGGTCATAAATCATCCCTAAGCAAATTCAGGAAGATTGACGTAGTTCCTTGCATCATATCAGATCATAATGCATTAAAGGTAGAAATTAGCAATGGAACAGGATCCATAAAATACACAAAGTACTGGCACCTGAACAATTCTCTCCTAAAAAATGATTGGGTCATCCAAGAAATAAAACAGGAAATTCAGAATTTCCTAGTAATAAATGATGATGATAAAAATCTTATAAAAACTTGTGGGACACAATGAAGGCAGTCCTAAGGGGAAAGTTCATTGGGCTAAATGCCTTCATATCAAAGACAGAGAGGTCTCAAATCAATCACCTAACCACCCATTAAGATCATTGGAACAGATAGAAAAAGCTAACCTGAGGAGCTCAAGACAAAAGGAAATAAGTAAAATCAGAGCTGAGATTAATGAATTAGAAATAAAGAAAATGATTTAAAAAATAGATAAATCAAAGAGTTGGTTCTTTGAAAAAGTTAATAAGATTGACAGACCCCTGGACAATCTAATCAAACGAAGATCTGAGAAAGCCCAAATCAACAAAATCAGAAAGGACAAGGGGGAGATCACAACAGATCCTGAAGACATTGGAAGTATCATCAGGTCATACTTCTGAAACCTCTACTCCACAAAATTAGAGAACCTGGAAGAAATGGAAAGTTTTTGGACACCTACCAAGTACCAAAGCTTAACACAGAGCAGATAATATCACTAAACAAACTTATCACTTCCATAGAGATTGAAGATATAATTTAAAACCTTCCCAAAAGGAAAAGCCCAGGACCAGATGGTTTCTCAGCTGAGTTCTACCAAGCCTTCATCACAGAGCTGAATCCACTCTTTCTTAAGCTTGTTAGAAGCATAGAAAATGAGGGAAGGCTTCCAAACACCTTCTATGAAGCTACCATTGACATATTCCCAAAACCAGGCAAGGATGCATCAAGAAGAGAACTATCAATTTGCATATAAATACCATTATGATAAAGTAACACTTTAATCTCATAAAAATGGATTTTTACAAACAAGTCCCTTGGGCTTTATGTTCCCATATAGACACATATCTTGGCAAGATGTGTTCAAAATTTTATTCAAATCAGTGAATTTAAAAAAATGGAAGTAAGTTACTTGGTTTTAAATAGTTCAAGGGTTTATTTTCTGTCCCTCAAGTGAAAAAAAAAATGACTAAAACAGCTGAGCTTAAAATTTGCCAGGCACTCAGTACCTAATCTAGAACATTTACTATATTTAAAGCATAAATTAAATATCTTGCATCTGGATACACTATGAGGAACTGGATAGAATCCTAATGCAAATGCTTTGGGAACAAATGAATTCCCTAAACAACTAAATCAGCCAAATGCCTTTTTATAGATTCATCTTTGTTAATAAGGCAAAAAAAAGCACTTTCCGAGTGTAGTTTATTATTTGTTGCTACACAATTTTTTTCTCTACCTCCTTACTCTTGCCTACACAGCACACGTGTAAGCAATGAAGGGCTTATAGAAAAAAATATCTTACAAATAGTCTGCTGATATATGCACACAGATAAATCTCAAACACCTACCATGAAACCTGGAACACCAACACATCTCCTTGACAGGTAACATTAATCTGGTAACAAAGATAGATGAGAAAGAGAAGTAGGAAAAGCACTGTAAGCAAGTTCAAGGCCTCCTGTATTCCACTACCCAGCAAAATGGAACAGTAGCTTCACTGCGTCTCCTTACTTTTGAAATTATTCTGTTACTCAGAAAAGTTGTCAGTTTTCTATTTTGTCCATTTGTCCAACTACACAATGGAATTATCAATACTAATGTTAAAAGGCTAACAAATTTAAAATGTAAATTGTTCGATTCCTTTCCAGTATACTCATAAATAATGATATTGCATAAAGAAAAAATATGATGGCTGAGGAGATGGCTCAGTAAATAAATGTGCTTGCTCCACATGCCTGCTGATCAGACATCCTCTGACCAGATTTCACATCCCCAACATTCATGTAAAACCAGACACAAAATTGGTACATGTCTCTGTAAGCCCAGTATGCCCACAACAATGAGAGATGGAGTCAGGGGCATCTCCAAGCTTGGCCACTAATTTGGCCTTCCCAGTGCAAGACAATAGTTACCTTGTCTGAAATAAGGTAGAAGGACATGACCAACACCCTAAGGTTGGTACTAACCTCCATACATGTGCCTTGGCACACATGTTCATATACACTTCATCACACCATGCACACACACTATCCATAGGAAATATTAGAGTAACCTTTTTCCTGATAGTCTTGATTTCAAGAAGCATTAAATAATTGCCACTGATGATGAAAATGATATTGTGAAGTCAACCATTTAGAAAACTATCATTTGTCATATTTATAGAACCCAATACAGAGTCTTTTATCTGTCGTTAAAAGGGTCGGCATCCATTCTAAAGTAATAGACATTTTGAGCAGATTATGCTTAAGAAGCTAAAAATTTCCAGTGAATACAATGGATTTCATATGGGAGTATCACACCTACTCCAGAAATGGCCTCTTATTTCCCTGAGGAGACATGGAGGGGAGAGATCAAATCCATCAGTGGATATTACATTTATAAGGGGTAAAAAGACAAAATTTTTATTTTGATGTCTTTTCAAATTTATAGAAGATTTCAAAAACAACAATGAGATTTTCTTTTCTCTTTTTTCACATTGATCATTTGTTTTTAGTTTTTTTTTCTTTATTTGCTTTAATTCTCTAATCCAGCCTCATGTTAGTGGCCTGAAGCATTTTAGTGTGAGAGGATGGAACTGTGAACATGTATTCTTCAAAATAAAGTTATCAGCATATGTATTAGTTATTCTTCTCCCTGTTGTGGCTTGGGAAGAAAATTTAAAGATAACTGGCCACAATGCATGATGCAGCAAAAAGCAGGTACAAAAGCCCGCGGGAAAGAGAAAAGTCATCACTAGTCGTCAAAGATGAATGCAAACAGGGCAATAGAAATTACTGATGGTGAATATTAGTTGATGGGCCTGAAGATGGTATCAACCACTGAATGAAAACTTCATCCTGAGGCAGTTAATTAAAAATTAAAATCTTTGAAAAGTCAGACAAATCCTTCCTAAGGTTCAAGGCCAAGGGTCAAGGATGCAGGCATCACATCCATTCCTTCAGTTTTTTGTTTTGTTTTGTTTTGTTTTGAGCATCACTTCTGATACAAACAACTTCAATGATGATACAAAGCTTCTCATTGATTTATACAATTGATCGCTGTGGTCTCTAAAAAAAATTACCAAAATTTCCTTCCAGAATTATTGTGCAACAATCATATTCTGTTCTTAGTTGAGATACTTTTAAAGAAAAATTGGGAAACATTTTTCTTCTTCTAAGGAAAGACAAGCCATTGGTGGTTGTAATAACTCTCAGATCATCAAATAACTAAAATAATTTGCAGGTATTATCCATGGTGTTAAAATAAAATAGTGGAGGTTTTAGAAACTAGTGTTAGAATTTCCAGTTAGCTACAGTATCAACGAAACACTTTTGCCATGAAAATGTTGTTAAGTCTACACATTCCCTGTGACTGTATAGGAAGGGGATCAGTAGGCAGTAATAATGTGGTCTTAACAGAGGTAATATATGGGCAATGCAGTATCGGGAAGCTAAATGTGGATGAATTACTGAGGATAAACTTAAAATGACTGTTTACGATGATTCAAAATTATGTCAACACATATTTTACTTAAGAAAGACATAGAATACTAGGAATTTAAGAAGCATAAAGTGTAAATAACATAAAACAGGACATCTGCAAAGTTTATCAATAATTTTTGAACTATAAAATAAATTTATTTTAAATTCAGGTTACATGATACGGACACCGATGTCTTCTAGGAGACGTCAGACTAAATTTAGTCATCTGTAGGTAATAAGCATCTTGATGTCCACACTGATAGGAGCCACTCATATTTTATCACTTTATTGTTATTTAATCTGTGGGTGAGAATTAAGTCACTGTTTCAAAATTTGAAATAAGATTTATGGTTCTAGTCTGAAACGTATTGCCCATAGCCAAGATTTATTCACATCGGGTTTCAAATTCTAGGTGAAAGTGATGTAATCATGACTCTGTCCCTCCTGCTTGAGAGAAATTTGAAGTTCGGAGTAGCAATTCAGTGCAAAGGAATGCTGTATTAACTTCCAAGCTACAAAAACAAATAAGACAGTGGCATTGTCAACTGAGCAAGTTGTACCAATGGGTTATCTTAGCAGGAATAAGTATTTGTATGATGTGATTTTATAATATTGAATACATCCTGGTATGGTTTGGAAAAGTCTACTGAGGAAAATAAAATAAAGGATTTGAACACTTAGAATATGCCCTGATGGTATATCCTCACCTTAAAAAATATATGAAACAGACAATAGGAAGAAAACATCCCTAATTGTATTGTTACTTTCTTCCAGCAACCCCACTCAGAAGGCCACAGAGACATTGAGCAGTTTTTCAGCAGACTCCTTGAAAAGAGTTTGTGGCATGGTAGTTCCCTGCAGAGCAAGAAGCAAGCCCGAAGTCTGGGCTTGACTCTTCTCTGCTCACACCAGGGGCCCAGACACAGGATGGTGGTGAACACTGGATCCACTCAAGACTCATCAAAGTGGCAAGATGAGAAAGCCCAGGCTTAGCAACACAGGTTTCACCTCCAGGACACCTGCCAGGGCTCAAGCAACATTGCAGAGGTAGACCTGGAAAGAACTTGAGTGCTGTTCTCACTGTTGTCCAGAGAGCATTCTCCACAGAGAAGGTGGTAGACTCTGAGGAGACTCAAAATTCATCAAAGCAGAAAATATGAGGATGTCAAGAGATAAACAGTAAGTGAAATGTCTACCTCCCCCCTTCTATCTCCATTGCCCCCTTGGCTCAGGGAACATTGCAAAACGATGAGCAGAAAAAAAAAAAAAAAAGAAGCAAAAGCCACAGGGTTCATAGGCCTACTTTGAGACACTGGCCTTCTGACATGAGCTGATTGGTGCATTCAGAATCCCAAAGTGGTTACCAATATCTCCTCAAAACCAGCAAAATTCTGAGCCATCCACATCTTAACCTTGAGAATTGAGGGTAACAAAAGAAGAGTCATCAAAGCCAAGGAAGGTCTACCTAGAAAGAGAGCATTCCTCAGGGAATGGGTAGCAAGGGAGAGAAGAAAAAAATGAATAAAGGGATAGCAACATGATCAAATTCCTATATATTGATATATTACAGTTCTCAATAAAAAAGGAGAGCTTGTATCTTTGCAGTGTTGGTAACACCAATTCACCAAATAACCTACTTATCAGAACTGTGTGGAAGAGGGGGGGAAGAATGTCAGAGCCATGGTGGGGGAGAATATCCAGAGACATTGCCCCCTTAATCAACAACACACAAAGAGGGGGGAATCTGATAACTTGCTGTGCTACATATAACCCCTTACCCCAGGGACCGATCCAGTATGCCGATAAGGAGGGTTCCCAGTGGCCTGGGGACTAGGAGGAAGGAATTGGGGGCACCATCATAAGATTTGCTTATACAGTGTATGCAATTATAGATAATAAAACAAAAAAGAAAAAAGTCTTTATGATTATAGCTTTCTTATTGAAAGCACATTCTATCAATTAGATTCTTAGTGTAAGATGTATGTTCTGCTATGTTTCATCATACTTTGTGCTTAATCATTCCCCTGTGATACTGTTCTTCCGTCTTGTCTTCTTGCTAATTTCCTCCACCCCCACAAATAATGAGCTGCTTTGATCTAGGATATACATTATAGAATAGTGTTAGTGAATGCAGTGAGGTCCATGTGAATAGCCATACTGGTTCAGTAGCTCTCTTGAAAAGGAGTGCTACATTTTATTATTATTATTAATCATTATTTCAAAGCATTTCTTACATATTGGGGAAATATTCTACTAAGACTGTAGGACTGAGCCTCAATATAAGTGTCAGGGTCTACATAGGTGTTTATGTCATTAAGTCACATGATTTTGGAGAACATTCACATGAATAATCTCCTTATATTAATGTTAGGAATGCATGATCATAACACATTAGTACATGTATGGCTTTTGTGCATGCCAGCTTTCTTATGAGGAAATCTAGGCCTCCCAGCCACCACTCTGAATGTTTGAAAAAACATAACCCAACTAGAAAAAGAAATTGAGAAAATGAGCTTAGACAATAGAATAAAAGATGGTTATATTTGTAAATAAATAAATAAAAAAAACATTGCAAGTCATTTCCAAGGCTCTTGGTTGCACACTGGAATGAGACAGTAAGACCCTGTTGCTGAAGACCACATATGCTTGGGCTGCAGGTCACTGGAAAATCAAGCTGGAGCTGTGATGGAAACATCCGCCCTGTTAAACAACTGTCAGAAAGCTGGAAAAAGCTATGGCTGCATGAAGCCCTGTGGGAGAGAAAAGTCATCAATGATGGTGAATAGCAGTAGACCTTGCAAGTCTTAAGATTGGCCAGCCAGGTCAAATGTGCCAACTGGGGCAATAGTGGCACATCTATTGTGGGGGAACAAATTGCTCTCTAATTGGACTGGAGGCCTGCTCCATGGGAAGGAATACAGGCTTGGTACTGAATACTTAGTCAAAAGCCTATGGTGGGGGAGGTCATGAGCCCTAGGGAAGTAATGCCTGCTGTTGTCTGGCTAAAAACATATGTTATGCCCACCTAAGTGCCTTATTAGCACTTTTTAAAATGATCATACCCATACTTATAATGCTATTCTCTCTCTTGTCTAAAGCAGCTTCTCTTTTTCAGATGGTGGTGACCAATGGGATAACTCAAGAGAAATCACAGTGCTGAGAAGAAATGACAGTGGAGTGCTCAGTAGTGAGACATCTCTATCACACTTACCAAGGCTCAGGGTCCATTGTGGAAGAGGTGGTGGAAAGATTGTAAGAGCCAAAGAAGTGTAGTACTGCTTACAATGCAAACTTCGAGACAAAAAATGGTCTTGATGTTCATGAACTTGCAGTGTCTGACACTACCTACACATAATGAGAGAAAAAGATGATGACACCAAAAGCAAACAGACACTAATTGAGGGGGGAAGAGGTATGAGGGAGGGTTGGGAGGAAATTATAAAGGTTTATTGTTTATAATTATGGAAGCTGTCAATAAAGGTTTTTTAAAAGAATATTACAAACACTTGAGAGGCTCTGAATCTTAGAAATGGTCATCCAAGTAACATTTCAAGTGTGAAGAAAGTCAGCAAAGCTTTCAGTATTTCTAGAGGCACATAGTCACATGGGTTGGGGTAAGTATTATATGAGAATCAACTTCAAGGAAAACTGATTTCCATAAAATTATTTAAAAATTTTATTTATTTTACTCCTGAAATTTTTGCAAGAATTGGTATCTTTGCTTACATATAAAAAGCTCCAAATTTCCACATCACCCCATCTTCTAAGGCAAATAAGAAAAATGTTAAAACATAGCATATTTTGGTTTATAGATGTTAAAGTTTTGTAACATATTTCAGAAATATTAACACATTTTTATCTAGTTGATTTTTTTTCATAAAAATATTTTATGAAGTAACATATTCTTCTTTTCCTGACTTTAATTTGGTTTCAAGCCCACATGAATCCAAATTTGAGTTCTGCATTCTGGCTCTGGGGACATCCGAGGACACTATGACATCATGTATTGTGAAACATGTTCATCCTAACAATGGTGGTAACAATTACATCAGTAAAATCACTTCCAACATATTTCATTTTCTCATCTTGGTTACGGTGAATGCTTCTCAAATTGACATGAGTTTTTCCACAGAGAGAAGGGAGAGTCAGGTGTTCAAGGCCAAAAGGAACACTGTTTTGGTCAGGCAAGAAGGGAATTGGTTTGACTTTGCTCCAAGCAGGCAATTAAGGGATGATGGATTAGAATCTCCTCAATACTGGAACCTTATTACTCTCAGACATGTCATGCACCCCGAAGTGTAAAATGCCTGAACATAAATAATAATGTCACTAATTGTGTAAGAAACTTGAAAATAAATACCACTCCTACACATAAATGGCATCGCCGACTGTAAAAAATGAACCTGTCTTCTGAAATGCTCTCACTGTGGTTGTAAGCTCATAATTTTCCTCCTGATTGTTAAGCAAAGGTAGAGGAACACCTCTAATGATAAAGGCCAGTGTCTGGTGCTGATCCCCACCTGTAATCTTCTGAGGTTTGTACTAAAAGTAACTTGAAAAAGAAAAGAAAATAAATTCTATTAACTGTTGAGTTATAACTTAACTTCAAAGGCCTAGTTGAAATTATAGGAGTATATGAAATTTACAGTATTTGACCATTATTAGTATTACAAATAAGCCCTATCTATCTATATAAATCTATTTATGTGCATACAGTACAGAATGCATCTCATAAACATCAATTAAATCAACAAAAATTGTTTATAGCAATCAAAGCTGATCCACTTCTCAGTTTATCAATAGTCGTCTTACAAGGCACTAATTGTACTCATGATGGCTCTGAAGTCTTATTTAATTATCTGACAAACTTTCTACCTAGCATTTACATCACTGAAGATTGAAGCATTAAGACATAAATTATTTGAAAAACAAAATTGATTCTGTAGAATGATCTCAGTAAATACATATAGTACATGCAGAGAGAGAGAGAGAGAGAGAGAGAGAGAGAGAGAGAGAGAGGAGTTAGATATATAGAAAGACAAACACAGATTTCAATTTGCACTAAATTTTGTTTTAGGAAATCAAAGGAAAAAAAAAAAGAAATCGAACTACATGAATGCCACTGGTCTAGTACTGATAAAAGATCTTCCTGGGAAAATAATACTATTGCGTAGTGGATTAGTATTTTCACAATTACTTGGAAGTACTGATTACTTATGTTTTAATATTTCACCTTTGTTTTGATGTTTTAGAGTAATAACACAGGATTATGATGTGTATTAGTTTTTAATCTATCCTGTTAGGGACTTAATATAATTTGAAGACACATCATTTTCTTATGAAAAACTGCACTGTATTTTCTTCAATTATAGATTCAATTTTTAAATTTAGAAATACATACTGTTTTCATCAGGTCATTGTGTAACCTCTGAATACTTGTTTTTCTTTAATTAATAATAGTTAATTTTTATGCTTCTCTTACATTCTGCTATGTCTATATGCTAAGACTGCAAATAAGTTCATAATTTTATCTATTTAATTGTATACATTTAATTTTTGTATTTTTTAATGGTAAGTACCCTTAAACATTAAAAAAATAGAACTATTGGACTGGAGAGATGGCTCAGTGGTTAAGTGGCTTTCTTGCAAAGCCTGACAGTCTGGGCTTGATTCCCCAATACTCACATAAAGCCAGATGCACAGATTGGTGCATATAACTGGAGTTTGTTTGCAGTGGAAAGAGGCCCTAATGTACCCATTCTCTGTCTCTCTGTTTCTCTCTCTGCTTGCAAATAATCAACATATAATAATCAACACATGGGTTAGGGTAAGTATCATATGAGAATCAACTTCAAGGAAATTTATAATATAACTATTTATGATATCACTTTTCCTTTCATTGATGTAAATGATTTAAATGTTCCTCAAACACATAATCAGTGCAAGCTATTTCCGATTTCTATTGCATTCAAGCTCTTGTGGTGCCATTTCTTACTGCTTGCAAATTGTATTCTGTTTATGTCATTTATAGTTACTAAACTCATTTATCCTGGGCATTTACTTCCCTTGAGGAGAAATGAATTCCTTAGGATGGATAAAAGACCACAAATATTTGTGGTCTTCTTTTTTTTTTTTACTTGAGAAAAGAAAAGCTTATATGTTCTATTTGAAAAATCACGTATATTTATAATTAAGCTTTAAATCTTGTGTAAAGTGGGTTGTGTAAGTTCACACCTCAAGCTATATGTTAATTGATGTATAGATTTAGTTCCTTAGAAGTTGGTCACATTCTCAGAAGTTAACCACACAGATGGAAAGTTTATTAATGTAGCTGTCATCCAATAATTTTATAATATGTTAAGGTAATGTCAGTAACTTTTGAAAATAACTCTTTTTCTCATACAGACAATTTTTCTTTCCTTTGGTAAGTGGAGGAAAAGGATTTTGTAATGTCTCTCTAACGCTTAACAATGTGAAACTTTGGTGCAGGGAATATCCATGTACATGATCTCATTTGAATTTCTGGACAACCATATTAGTCATATATTACTTTCTAATTTGAAAGTTCAAATATTTGCATCTTATTTATAATTTATAACTAAGAATTTCACTAAGTAGGTAGTGGAGTTTAGTCTCCTATAAATGCAGGTCAACCAATTGGAATCTTCTAGAAGAACACCTTGCTAATTTTTAGTCTTACTTGTGTATATGTATTTTTGTATGCACATGCATGTGCATGTATGGGCATACTTGTGGAGGTCAGAGGATAACATTTTTGGTCCTCTCCTCCCATCTTGTTTGAGACAGGGCCTCTATTAAAGTTTTTGGCATAGAAAAAGCCAAACTACCTGGCCTCCAACCATGAAGGTTCTCCTTCAACTTCCATTACAACAGTTAAATTGGGATTGCAGGACCTGCAGTCATGTACACAAGGTTTACTGTGGGCGATGTGGAACCAATCCCAAATGGTCTATATAGTGAAGCCAGCACCTTCAACCAGTTAGCCATCTCACCAAATCCTATGACACTATCTTTTAATAGTTTCCCTATTTAAATAGAAATTCATTTAGTTTTTTAGAATAAAATTTTAGCTACTTGTACACTAAACTTAGATAGCTTGACTAATTATGGATTATGCCATAGTTTCTTACATAGTTCCTTATCATACATGGATAATCTTATGATTTTCCTTCTCTGATTCTCTCTCTTTCATTCTATCTATTATCACACAATTATGAATTCTAGTTTCTGGATGCCCAGGCACTTAACTCTGCCTTAGGTAGTAGCTATATAATAGCAAGATATGAAGCACCAAGTAGTTGTAAGAACAATGCCATCTATCACAATTTTGAACTACACTGGGATTCTGTTTGAACTAACAGCACTTGTACTGTAGAAAACCCTAGCAAATCATTTTAAGTGATTATTTTATAATCTCAAAATCTATTAAATGATTGTACCACGAGAAACATACAGGTATGCATATATGTTCAAATTTTGAAATAGAAATATTACAGTGCATATAGTGAATAATATTATTATGTTCTTTTAGAAAGAGTAATCATGTATGTCATATAATATATATATATATATATATATATATATATATATATATATATATATATATATATAGCCTGAAAGAGTAAATACTTTCTAAATGGAAGGTGTTGTATTGTAAGACCATTTTTACAGTCTAGTATTAATTCATTTGGAAATAAATCATGCAACTTACTTATTTGAGCACCTGCAATATTTCTAGAAGTGCACCTGCCTTTATGGTAAAAATTAAACCATGTAAGATGTTCTTATTACTATTAAGGAACATACAGTGAAATTACTAATTGCATTTTGTCCTGTGTGTGTATGAACATCTACACAAATAAATATATAACAGTAATTCTGTATTAAGGAGAGAAGTGCTACAACTATTTTCAGATAAGAAGTGGGCTAGAGCATTATTGATTTTGAAAACTTGAGTGTTATCCTTTTTGTTTATTAAAAATCCAAGCAGTCTTCAAATTAGTTTTAGTTAATAGTATTTTATGGGTAGAATGCTTTGTTTTCTTCTACAATGTTTCTCCTGGCATGAGTAGAAGGATTCATGTATTCTGGCAGAATGCTCTGTGAAGCAGCATGCATACACACATCCACACACAAAGAGAGAATAAATTATTGGCAAAGCACATATTCAACTGCTTTTTGTTTGATTTCTATTTGCTTTTAAGCTTAAAATATAATTCATTTTATGGGTACATTTTTAAGTCTCATTAAGAAAGTGAAAAATAATTTTTTTTTTACCATTCCTGTCCCCTTTTAACATGGTTAACATTTTACATATTGAGGGTTAGATTCCTACTGTCTCTTCTTGAACTATAGTATTAGAATAATGCATATGTTTTTATAAATAAAAAATCAGACAGCAAATGAATCTTATACAGAATTCTCAGGTTAATCAGTAGAATAATATTTTTCCTCTGAAGAAACCAAATGCATTTGTCAGACATTCATGTAATTAGAATTTGGTGTGTGTTTTACCTTATTTTATATTCAAAACCATTTTTGTGATAGGATATAGGTGGTAAAAATGTGACAGCAATCCTAACTGAAGATGACAGTATTGTAAAAAGACAAAGAAAATGCCTTTTGTAATTTAATTTTAAAAGGTGCCATCGTTTATTTTCAGCTGGCATTCAATTTTCAATACATTTACTTTAAAATGCATTACTGTTTAGTTTTGAATGCTATCGTAATTCTGGAATTGACTTAGCTTTTCTCAGAGTCACAGATATGAGGTATATTAATGTACATGAGTTCCAGATGACAAATGGTGCTTGAAGTTTCCATGTCTGCTAATTCATTTTTGATTATAACAAGGGTGTCTTTTAAAATAGAAATGGCATTTGCCAAGCCAAACGGTCATCTGATTTGAACATACGAGGTGATGCTTCACTGATGTCTGAACTTTGGACTCATTTCAAATTCATTGATAACAGTTCTCATGAGGCACTGTTCCCTGACCGAAAATGAAATAAGTAAGGGGCTATACCCTCTGCTTCTTAGCAACAATGTACCTCTAATCAATTTCATTGATAGAAAGGGACTAAAATTAATTTCTCACTAACATTTGCAGTCAGATGAGGTGCTTTATTGCTTGCATTTGCATAACTAAATTTATGTGCATAAAATACATTTTGAAGGAATTACAACTGTGTTTTTTTAATTTTGGTATTTTGACTAAATGCAATTATTAATTTCTACTAGGAAATGTTATAGTTATTGAAGAAAAATTTAAAAGAAGACTTTTCATATTGCAAATAATATATAAATATTATATAGAGAGAAATGGTAAAAAGATGTGCTATTATGTTTAATAAATCTATAGTCAAACCATGTTCTGAATTTTTCTGTAATATAATACAAACATATAAAAATCCTATTTGTAGTCTGGCGTGGTGGCGCACCAATCCCAGCACTCGGGAGGCAGAGGTAGGAGGATTGCTGTGAGTTCAAGGCCACCCTGAAACTACATAGTGAATTCCAGGTCAGCCTGGACTAGAGCAGACCCTACCTCGAAAAAACCAAAAAAAAAAAAAAATCCTATTTTAAAACTTTCCTTAATCAAAGTACCTGTAATTCTTATTGTACTTTTTTCTCTCCTTAGAACATAAGATAAATCATGATAGATTAGATAGATGATAGATAGATAGATAGAGACAAAAAGACAGACAGACAGACAGACACACACACACACACACACACACACACACACATATATATATATATATATATATATACACATACAAACTGTATACATTTAGTTTCTTTGGCTGGGTCTCAAGTTACTCAGTCTTACCTCAAGCTTTCTTTAAAACTGAAAATAGCCTTGAATTCCTGATCCTCCATGCACAACTGCACCTGACATGCGCATGTACTCCTGTTTTGTTTTTTTGTTTTATTTATTTATTTATTTATTTATTTATTTATTTATTTATTTATTTATTTGAGTGTGAGCAACATATAGATAGATTAGATAGATAGATAGATAGATAGATAGATAGATAGATAGATAGATAGATAGATGACAGATACATAGAGTATACCAGGTCTCTTAGCAACTGCAAATGAACCCAGACACATTCACCACTTTGTGCATCCGACTTTAAGTTGATACTACAGAATTGAACCTGGGTCCATAGGCTCTGTGAGCAAGCATCTTTCACTACTGAGCCAATTTCCCAGACAGTATATCCCTGTTTTTTAAAGTAACTTTCTCCCTTTACTTTTTCTTTCTTTCTTTCTTTCTTTCTTTCTTTCTTTCTTTCTTTCTTTCTTTCTTTCTTTCTTTCTTTCTTTCTTTCTTTCATTCTTTCTTTCTAGAATAGAGAGGTAGAGAGCAGAGAGACAGAGAGAATGGGTGTGCCAGGGCCTCTGTATATCTGGTTTTATGTGGGCACTGGCAAATCAAACCAGGGTTCTTAGGCTTTGCAGGCAAGTGCCTTAATCACTGGGCCACTTCTACAGCCCCTTCCTTTGTTCTTAATTGTTAATGACATCAGATTTAATTAATAAACCTATATTTTGTAAGTCAAGCTGAGGAAATGCAAGTGATGCAGTTTGTTACATGCATAGACACTTGTCTAGAAAGTCTGCATGCATTTGTCTCAAAATAACCTTTCAGTGTTTTAAAAATATTTGCAAGTTTTGGGTTCAAGTTTTGTATTTGAGACCAGTTGGACTATATAATTGCACACTTAAATATCATATTTGGAACATACAATTATATATCAGTAAGAAATAGTGTTTGAATTTCTTAGAGTCAGGTGAGGTGACACACACTTGTAATCTCAAAACTCTCAATAATCTGAGGCTCAATGTGGTTATATAGTGAGTTTCACAGAAGCATGAACCTTCTCTCAGAAAACCAAAAACAATATATTTAATTTCATGATTATATGAACCATATTTATTTCATACATTTCTAAAACTTACTCTGAGAGTTTTTTTCAAAATTCTATTGCGACTCATCTATTTGTGTTTCTGGTCCCTCATTGAAAAGTAACTTGAAATGAAAATTTATAAAAGGTGTCATGAAATTAAATACAGCTAGATGGGTTTCCAAATCTGTTTGAAAGGTGTATGATGTGGTATGTGGAGACTCCTGAATAGAAAGAATGTAGAGATACCAGTGGACCTAGCTGCCCCTCTACTGGGCATCTACCCTCAAGATTTCCTGCCTCAGCACAGAGACATCTGTTCAACAATGTTTATAGCAGCTCAATTTATAATAGCAAAGAATTGGAATCAACACAAATGTCCATCTCTGGAATAATGGATATCAAAGTTGTGGTACATTTACACAGTGGATTTCTACTCAGCAATAAGGAAAAATAACATACTGAAATTTAAGGAAGACTGGACGGTCATGGAACATATCATACTTACTGGGCTCAAACAAGAACAGAGAGACAAACATTTTACATATTCTCCTTCATTTGTGGTTCCTAACCACATGAAGTTGAATAGTAAGCAAACCTGACAGGTGAATTGAGAGACTGACAAAGGGGATGGAAGGAACTGGGGAGGGTGGGGAATGGGATGGTGGGAGGGAGATTTACACCAAACTCAACAAATAATGAATCAATACTATAAAATCCTTACTTTTCTATAGTAATAAGCTCCAGAGGAAGCTGAGGGCATTGTCTGGTAAGAAAGGTTGTGAAAAGGGAGGAGCCTAACACCAAGACAAGTGGCTCTGGCCTATAATTCCTTGTCCCAGTAATTGCTTACTTCCCACAAGGAGCTGTTGATTGCAGAGACCTACTATGTCCCCAAAACAAGACAGGATTATGTCAAAGCTATTGAATTCTTGCCCCAGGCAAGAGATAAAACACTAATGCTGAAAATACCACAGAATGTCATCACACAACACTGATAAACCCTGCTGGATCCAGAAAGATAACAGAAAGGTAACCAGCTCCCATATGGTAGCCTGTGCAGAGCTGCAAGGCATTACATGAGCTGCCAGGGGAAACTGGCCAATGAAATTCAGAGAAAGCAGTGGTCATTGATATACAACACCTACATGCTGAGGACACTAGTTCTATGTAGTTCTATGTCTCAATTTCACCTTATCCAGGTGTGTATGGACCCCTTCTCTGAGCCCAGGCCAATTGGCTGTCATGCTATACTCAGGTGTCCTTCGGCCTGACTGCCAGAGTGGGAAAGAATATTCTTTTCCTATTATTCTTATGGCCTTTTAATTTTGAAATTGTAAGCCTTTGGAAAATCCCGTTTTATGTTTTTTCTTTTTTCCCCAAGCCCAAGCTCTCAGATGACATGGGCGCACCCTTCCCCTTTCCTTGGTTCTACTCTCCCTCCCTCCCCTGAATAAATGTAATAGTTTATATATAAACTATCCTTCTCAGTCTGCTTATTCTAATTCTTTGTTTTTTTTAAAGATAAAAACCAACGATTCTCGACACAAAAACCCCTAAGCGCACAACATTAAATCAGCCTTAATACTCACCCACCACGACTCAGGGAACTGAGCAGAAGAGGGGGCAGAAAAATTGTGAGAGCCATGGTGGGCGAGACTATCCAGAGGCATGGCACCCCTCAGTAACAACATACTAGGGCCAGGAGAACCTGGCTGAATACTAGGCTATCCATGGTCCCCTGTCACAAGGACTGATCCAGATGACCCATGGAGGAGGATATCCAGCTGATTGGGAATGGGGGAGGGGGCACAGGAAATTGAGGATAACAACTCATTGTTTGCCCACTAAATAATGTAACTCAT